>MU210581.1:2378953-2468524 GCA_017315185.1 Bubo scandiacus
GTCCCACCATTTCTTCCTGAGCATTATGATGTCAATACATACTGATGATTTTGCTCCATGTTTCTGTGGCAGTCAGCCTTCCATGACTTCTTGTGGCGCTAACACTGTTGTACAAAGTCCAAAGAAAAGCAGATGAAACATCCTGTGTCTTTTTTGTGCAGTGCCCTTAAATATATCATTGTCATTCAGCGTTAGATGCTCCAGTTGGAAAAGTCTCTCTTGGATTATTGGTCACTCACAAATCACATTGTGAGTTAGACTCTCTTTTCCCTTACTGCTCCTCCCCTTAGTTGTTTGCTAATTTTTAACCTTTTGAAAGTTCTTTCTGCTCCACAATGTAGATTGCAGGGGTGCCAAAAATACTCAGGTGTTTGTAAAACATAGGGAAAGGTGCACAAATCTAATCTTACACTTCAATATTCATTTGCCTGTCATGAAATGTTAAGGTAAAAGCAATGTCGGAATTGATTTTTAACATGTCAATGAAGATGTAGAATTATAAATGCCTGTTTAACTGTATATCAAATAAGGTTTTTTAATGTTGGTTATGCACACATAAACACACATACACATACTTGTGTGTAAGTTACTTTATCAATCAGAAGTTTAAATAATTAATATTTTTTTTAAGTATTCAAAAGAAATGCAACCCTAAAGGGTGAGGGTGACTAGTATGTATAGATTTTACTTCTTGATATATGGCGACTTTAATGCAAATCACATGTAAAATGACCAGCTTCACAGAGAGCTTTTGTCCCCTAGTAACATCTGCCAAGATTTCACCAATATTGAAAGAAAGCAAGCTTTAGGTAAACTTACTTTAAAACAAACTGCTTTCAAGTTTGCCAAGTTCATGACCTCAAGTCTTCTTGAGTCAATGGAGAAGAAACATAAAAAGAACTCGGGTAGTAAGAAATCTTACAAGACACCGGGCAAGGTAGATAAGAACCGTTCTTAACTCTATAGATGGCTATGTGTTGAGGATGGAGAATGTCATCAGAGAAGACAGCGAGTGAAAATTAGTCTCATACATACATGTGCAATATTTTATAAGGTCAAGATACAAAGAAATATTTTTGATCAGTAAGGCATAATACCAAAAATAACACTCTCAAATACTATCTACCTGCTTCAGAAAGGTAGTATCACCTTTTATTCTTCTCGCTCCAGCTCTAGTCATTATTCAATAAACCAAAATAAACCAAACTGGACATCCCATTGAGATCTTCAGGTCTGGTCCTGTGAGTCTCAGGGCTTAAAACCACAGTTTGTTTTTCTGTGTCTCTAATATGTTAATAGGAAGTGGAGTCTCTGCAAATGTTATTTCAGGGGTGCTCTGCCAGGGCAAGCACTCTTTCAGAAATATCTATACCCTGGCAAAGCATTTTAGAGTGCCTGTAGAATATTTCCTTTGTGTCAATTTCCTCTTACCAAGAATAGCAAGCCTTCACTGACAGTGCCCAATCCAGGTTTCCAGAAACATCAAATGAGAATGCTTTTCCATCTACCTCTGAATCCTCTGTCCCGTAGTGACAAAATAGATGCATAAAAGGAAAACAGAAAATCTCACTGATAGGAATTTAAGAGAGCAATCTCCCATGGAAACATTTCCTTCTCTCCATTATAATTAAATCAAACTTTGAATATAACTCCTTAAAAATATGAGAATAAGTGGTTTTTGTTGAAGGTGATGTGATTTTCTTGTTTAACTCCTTTGTTCTAGATTTTTCTATCTAAACTAAAAAAGAAAACCTAAAATTAAACCATTTATCAGGAAACTGACTGAGAGTTGGACTAAAAAGAGTCTATCTTGGCATCTTTTCTCTGATTTTTTCTTTTAATGACTTGAATGACTTCACCTTTCTATCTCAGTACCAGTAGCATATAATATCACTTGCTACAATTTCTCTGGGACAATTGCCTAATCTCTGTCTCCATCTTCATCTGGCTGACGTTCTTAGTCACCTGGATAATTCTTTGTTATTGGAATTTCCTTGGCAGCAGTACTGTATAGTTCTTTATGTCCAATACATCTGTCTCCCTTGCCAGTGCACAAGCATGCTGGTTTCTTGCCAGAATGTAGATGGATGTAACACTCTTGGTAGTCTTAGGCTGAAGTGAACTGTGATCAAGATAATTATAGTATTTTTTGTGTCTTATTCTTTCATACGTTTGAAAGAAATTACCTTATTATCACTTTTCTTTGGGGGATTTTTTTTTCATAAAAACAAAAATAGGCTAATCATCTTTTGCAACATACAAGAACTGCAAAATAACTGTGGACTACCTGTCCTTGCTCCACTTCCTTATAAAAATCTGAACTATAAGGCTACACCATACTTACACACACATATTCCCATTCCTAAGACTCTTGTATTCAAGGTGGTATAGCAACCCAGTGCTGAGTTCAAACCACCTGGGGATTAAAGTTTCGCACACAGGTTTCCAGTGAAAAGTGCTGGAGAAGTGCTCTAACCCTTCGTGCAGAAGGTGAACACTACCACAGTCCTTTTCCGGGGCTGTGGTCTCAGAGAAAGTATTTGAATCACAGTGTAGATACCTGCACTGTGGTAGTAATTTAAACCTTTAAGTCTTGTTTTCCTAAAGGCACTGAACTGGCTGGATGTCAGATTCTGGAACAGAGGAAATTTCAGACAGAATGTCCCCAGTGGGTTGAGGTGTTCCTCAAATATTGTCCTGTTCATTTTGGAAAACTTTTTTCTGACCTGGTGCATCCACACCTTTTGAGTGGATGGACCTCAAGGTAGGGTCTGGAGGCGCAAATTCCCTCCCACTGTAAGAGATCAGGGTCCAGGACCACCTGAGGAACCTGAACATATTTAAGTCTATGAGATACATCCCAGAGTCTTGAGGCAATTGACTGATGGAGTTTCCAAGCCATTCCCCATGATATTTGAAAAATCACTGCGGTCAGGTGAAGTCCTCAGTGACTAGAAATAGGGAAACATTGCACCCAGTTTTAAAAAAGGGTAGAAAGGATGATGATGGGAACTACTGACCTGTCAGCCTGGGAAGATCATGGAACAGATCCTCCTAGAAGCTGTGATGAGGCACATGGAGGACAGGGAGGTGATTGAAGAGAGCCAGCATGGCTGCACCAAGGGCAAGTCTTGCCCAACCTAGTGGCTTTCTATGATGGACTGACTACATCAGTGGACAAGGGAAGAGCTACAGATGTCATCAATTTAGACTTCTGTAAGGCCTTTGACATGGTCTAACACTAAATTGGAGAGATATGGATTTGATGGATGGACTATTCAGTAGATAAGGAAGTGGTTGGATGGTCATGTCCAGAGGGTGGTGGTCAATGGGTCAATATCCAGATGGAGATTAGTGATGAGTGGTCCCTCAGGGGTCCATAATGGGAGCAGTACTATTTAATATCTTCATCAATGACATAGTAGGATCGAGTGCAGCCTCAGCAAATTTGCAGACATCAAGCTGAGTGGTGTGGTTGACAAGTTCGAGAAGTGGGCCTGCATGAGCCTTGTGAGGATTAAGAAGGCCAAGGGCAATGTCCTGCACCTGGGTCAGGGCAATCCAATCAGTACAGACTGGGGGATTGAGAGCAGCCCTCTGGAGAAGGACTTAGGGGTACTGGTGGATGAAAAACTGGACGTGAGCTTGTAATGTGTGCTCACAGTCCAGAAAGCCAACCATGTTCTGGGCTGCATCAAGAGAAGTGTGGCCAGCAGGTTGAGGGAGGTGATACTCCTCCTCTACTCTGCTCTCATGAGACCCCACCTGGAGTACTGCATTCAGCGCTGGAGTCCTCAATAGAGGAAAGACATGGACCTGTTAGAGTGGGTCGAGAGGATATCCACAAAAATCATCAGAGAACAGCTCTCCTATAAGGACAGGCTGAGAGAGCTGGGGTTGTTCAGGCTGGAGAAGAGTAGGCTTCAGGAAGACCTTATTTTGTCCTTTCAATACTTAAAGGGAGCTTATAAGAAAGATGGGGAAAGACTTTTCAGTAGGGCCTGCAGTAATAGGACAAGGAGTAATGGTTTTAGACTAAAAGAGGGTAAATTCAGACTACATATAAGGAAGAAGTTTTTTATGATGAGGGTGGTGAAACACTGGCACAGATTGCCCAGAGAGGTGGTAGATGCCCCATCCCTGGAAACATTCAAGGTCAGGTTGGACAGGGCTTTGAGCAATCTGATCTAGTTGAAGATGTCACTGCTCATTGTAGGGGGTTGGACTAGATGATCTTTAAAGGTCCTTTCCAACCAAAACCATTTTATGATTCTAAATGTGAAGAGAAGATTATTTTTAAAGATGAATTCAGCAGTTTTGCCCCAGTATTCTTTTTTCTTGCGAGAGATTACAAGGGAAAGGATAGTCATGAGACATATAATGGTAAAGAAAAATGCATGATATTGATTGATATTGATGATATTGATATCTCACAAGTAACAAATACAGAAGTAACCTGAATATGCAGTAGGCAGAACAGAAGGAAAGCCTAGCTCACACACACTATGACACCATAGATAGGTTGGACAACATGTGTTAACAGATTACCTTATGCACCTACTAGAGAAAGGTAGTGTTAAAGTAAGATGTTTGGCAGAAGGATAAAGATAATAACAAAACCAAATCTGTGTTTGAAATGCCTAAAATCATTAAACTTGGTAACGAATAGTAGAAGAAATGAAATTCCATTATGAATATTTACAGCAGGCTAGAGCAAGAAGGCAAAAACTTGAGAAACTTGTAAAATAAAGTGTTATAAGAATGAGTACTTAATAATACATATTTCTTGATAATAATTACTATATTCCTGATAATAATTAGGCAAACCTTCTTATTATCTCAGTGTCATGGCATATGTGTGGAAAAGTGGAGAAACAGTGGAAGGGCACTGCTCAGTGGTCAAAAAAGGAAAAAAAATAGAGCTCTTACATACCTAGAGATCCTTAGGTAATAAAGTAAATATGGACAAATGCAGGGCTGGGGATAAAATCTTCATAATATTCATCATAACAGACACACCCAGAGAGTGATAGCTAAGTCCAGAAAAACACAGTATGTTAGCTACATTCCTTTCCTGTGAAGATAAATGAAGAACATTTTCATGTTACCAGTTACACAATAATAAGCCCTGTTTTGCCTTTTTTTTTTGTCTTTTTTTTTTTTTTTTTTTTTTAATTTGAGATATGGAAACACACAGTACTTAAAGAAGAAAAACTAATTCGTGGTTGCTGGAGAAAATACCTCTCCAGACCTACACACTACTTCTCAAGTTATATGAACTGTTCAAATCTACACACTCCCATGCAATTGAATTTATAAGTGAAATTAGATTTGCCCTCTCTTTCCCTTCTGTAATGCTTGCTTTAACCCTCCATGGAACTGCTAGTACATTCTTCTTTAACAAATAGATATACATGTCAAAGAGTATACAAAAAATCAGATCTAGTAGCTAGAGATGAGATATCTACCTTTTGCTAGGGATCATGCACAATATCTTTTTAATTCAAATAAAAGCTTTGGCTCAGTAATATCCAATTACCTGACATTGGCAATATATTTAAAAACACTAATCTGAGGGCTATAACCTGAGATTGAAATGAAAAAAAACCCCTAAATGCACTGTGGAGGAAGTTACATTTTAGAGGAAAAGGTTTGATCTCCAGTGATAACAATAAATTAAAGAACTTTTCCTATCAAAAAGCTGTAAATTATACTAAGAGCAGTGAGCCATCAAATTTTCTGGTTAGATTATTTGAATTGCAACACATTTATGAAACTGGGAAGAGGATGCAATGCAGGTGTGCATTTCTGAACAATGTCCTTTTAAAATACCACACATCTGGATAGAATGTGATAAAGCAGTGGAGAGTACTGCAAGGGTGTGGTTAAGAAACAGTTGCTGGAGCACACCTTCAGCAGGAAGAAATACAAGTGCTTTAGATCTGAGTATGAATTCCACTTCTGTAACATCACACCAGAATAACAGAATAATCACTCACTAATTAGTTAGCTGTATTTGGTTTGAGTCTACATTCTTGTACATAAAACAAATTGATAAAACACTCTTAATGTGAGTCCTTAGGAGACATTAGTTTGCTGAGGCATAACCACTCAGCTGTGAAGAAATGGTGTCCTTCTAGAACTAGAAGTTTCCAAGGCAAATGGGTGAAATTTTATTTTAATGCTGACCAACTGATATCTTTGTACCAGATGTAAAAGAAAGATATGTAGTCTCTGAATATTTATCATTTGTAATCTTGCTCATCAAAATTTGTGATAGCCTCACAGCCGCTAATGGATGTATCCTAACCCACAGATTTGGGGGGTGTTGTTCTCTTTCTGTAAATATGGTGATAACAGAGATTCAGAAATTTAGATTAAAAAAAAAAAAAATCAGTCAGGGTTATGATAAAGGATTCCAAAGTCCATTTTCAAAAGGACATCTAAGCTCCTAGGGTTTCACTGTTATTTGTTGTGCAGTTTTTCTGTCAGTCAGCTTGTAATGTGAATTTTAGCTACAGCTACTCTGTATCCACAGAGTACCATTCTGAAAGATAGCTTATTCCCCTTTGAAAGTTCAACTTGATTATCTGCATGACTTCTGAAAATGGATTGCTGGGCCTAGGTTGCCCAGGTGCTTATGAAATGTCTTCATGGGTGACTTGACTAAAGACATATGGGAAACCTGTGTCCAAGGAGAGAACTGAAGTCACTTGTTCCAAATTTGTGGCTATTGACACAAACAACACTCTTTCCCTCATGGACTAGTTATTCACAGAATCACAGAATCATCTAGGTTGGAAAAGACCTTGAAGATCATCTAGTCCAACCGTTAACCTAACACTGACAGTTCCCAACTACACCAGATCCCTCAGCGCTATGTCGATGCTACTCCTGAAGACCTCCAGGGATGGGGATGCTACCACCTCCCGGGGCAGCCCATTCCAACGCCCAACAACCTCTTCTGGAAAAAATGCTTGCTAATATCTAGTCTAAACCTTCCCTGGCGCAACGTGAGGCCATTACCTCTTGTCGCTTATTACTTGGTTCAAGAGACTCATCCCCAGCTCTCTGCAAACTCCTTTCAGGTAGTTGTAGAGGGTGATGAGGTCTCCCCTCAGCCTCCTCTTTTCCAGACTAAACACCCCCAGTTCCCTCAGCCGCTCCTCGTACGACATGTGCTCTAGACCCTGCACCACCTTCGTTGCCCTTCTCTGGACACGCTCGAGTCACTCAATGTCCTTTTTGGAGTGAGGGGCCCAAAACTGAACACAGTAATCGAGGTGCGGCCTCACCAGTACTGAGTACAGGGGTAAGATCCCTTCCCTGTCCCTGCTGGCCACACTATTTCTGATACAAGCCAGGATGCCATTGGCCTTCTTGGCCACCTGGGCACACTGCTGGCTCATGTTCAGCCAACTGTCAATCAACACCCCCAGGTCCCTCTCTGACTGGCAGCTCTCCAGCCACTCCTCCCCAAGCCTGTAGCGCTGCTGGGGGTTGTTGTGGCCCAAGTGCAGCACCCGGCATTTGGCCTTATTGAAACTCCTCCAGTTGGCCTCAGCCCATCGCTCCAGCCTGTCCAGGTCTCTCTGCAGAGCCTCCCTACCCTCGAGCTGATCAACACTCCCACCCAACTCGATCCCCTTGTCTAGATCATCAATAAAGATGTTAAACAGGAGAGGCCCCAAAACCGAGCCCTGGGGGACACCACTCGTGACCGGCCGCCAACTGGATTTAACTCCATTGCATTATTATCATTACTTAATAAGAGCTGTTGTTACTGAATTATTTTGTCATATTTGAAAACACAAAGCCCCTTACATATGTGAAAATAAAAGGATTTGGAAAGAATGTGATTCGCTGTATGATATTCTCTTCTGCGGATGGCTCTCTCATGCTCATCCAGAAATTCTTTTCTTAACAAATTCTTTCTATGTCCCAGCTCAGAATAATATTTGACCATATCAAATCAAATCAAATCAAATTGGGATTATAAATGCTTCTTAATAGCAGTACAACTCATGAGAAATTATTTCTTCTGAAGTATTCTACAGATTTTTTGGGGCCATCATATGAGTGTCATATAACACAAATTGGTAAGTTAATATAAAGAAGAATGAGAAAAAATTTTACAGGGATTTGTTAGCAAGGTGTTTGTTAAAACTATTAGAAGACACAAAGATGTTTATGACTTCTCAACACCTGAATAACTATTTTCAAAGACAGATCAAAAAAAGGAAAAAAGAGAAATTATGACTCAATTAGTACAAAAGGTCCTGTGAAAAAGATGAAATGATTAGTTAGTAAGAGGTAAAGGGACGAATTGAGGAAAGCAGCAAACTGCCCCTCCTCTTGTGCGTACAGAAAACTTTGTGCAAAATCACACTTTTATAACTGCATGAAAACATTCAGCTACCTACCAGCTTGACAGAGCACTTACAAGATTTACAGCTCCTTTCCTCATCTGTCTTTTCCTCATTTGCCTTTTACACACTACTGTCAAAAAACACTGAATGTTTTCACATGACGATTTCCATGGCTGGTTTATGATGTCTCTAAGAATGTAGTTTAGTTGGGATAACTAAATGACCTCAACAATTCTAACTGTGAAAAATATTTCAGATAGCACTGATGTGTGCATCAGTTCTCCTTGTTGTGCTGCAAATCCACTTGATAACAATAAGCGTGCTAACATCTTGGTCAGATGAGATGCCATTTCCCATAATTAAAAAAAAAAAAATAATCCCTGCCCTCTGTCAGCAATCCCAGAACCTGACAGACTGTAAATGAGCCCTTTGGTTTTCTGAGCACATCTGTTGCCTTTGTCATGTTAAAACTCATTCCAATTCACTTGCATGCTTTTAAATTAACTAAAACGATAGTCATAAGGATAGTCATAAGGACAACAATTTAGCAGAACTCAACAATCAGATACTATCAGCATGGCGTAATTGTCATGTTCATCAGGGCTTTATCTCTTTCATAACCTGCACATGCTGATCTAGAACAAAACGAAGTAATTTAATTAATACAAATATATTATACCTTGGCTCCTCAACCCATTTTCTACTAACAGTCCCAAGAACTGGCACCAGAATAAGATTGAAGATATTCTACGTGCAACTAAATTACTTGGCTTTTTGTGTTGGGGTTTTTTAGCAGTAACTAGTAAATATCTATCACAGTGAATCTGAGTAGTCAAGTGTGATTTTGATTTGCTTCATTTTTTATAATAACTCTTCTCCTCTGTGTTAATATAATCCTTTTCTGAACATTTTAGAAAAAGTTCATCTGAAAAAGAAACAAAAATATATCTCAGCATATGCATGTGTATAAACTTTCTTACATATGTATAAACTTGTTGCTTTTTAGTTTGGTTTTGTAAATATGCTAAACTTCTACTGAAGTCATCAGTAAACTCCATATATCTGAAGGCCTAATTTGAATCCAACATGAAAAGCAGTTGAGTGCAATGAACTACGTAATCCTTTTTATAAACAAACACAGTTGCTGCAATAAGTACCCTATTTCAAAGAGAAAGATAGTATAAATTTCATCTGGCTTATGCACATAGACTAGGAAAGTGTCCAATGGTTGTAGAATAGTGAATTTTGTCGGTCTAAAATGATATAGTTAAAAGAATTAGTGAGCTGTTAGCTATTGATATTTCATTCTTTTCTGTACAATGTTAAATTGTGACCTCCAGAAAAATTTTAACATTATTTCCAAAACTATTAAGGTGTCTTTCTCTTTTGTTACTGTTCACAACTGACATTTCCTTGCATCTGGAATCTTTGTGCTATATTTGCTTTTTCTAGACACAGCCATGTAGATGGAGACTACTAGACATTTTGCAGCACGTTATTTAGAAACACACTTTACAAAATCACTGAGAGACATTTTTACATAGATAATATTGGAAGCCACATGAACAATGACCACTTGGACAAAAAATTGGTGAGCAAGGAATTGATGAAAAGCTGACCCGGATACAAAGATGGTATTGCTTGTTCTGAGCCTAAACTAGTATTAATCTAATCTCCTGAGAATTTAGGGAGTTCTAAAGAGTGCAACAAATAGAAGGGGTAACAAAATGAGAATCAACTGTCTGTCATGTCTGTGATTGAACAGTATAAATTAATTATAGATTTATACAGAATGAATGATGAGGCAGGGGAGCAGAGGAAGAAAACAATGGGAAATAAAGCCCTCACCTAACATCATCAAGGACGTGCACCTTGAGCCAAAAAACAACACCAGATATTGGACTCTGCTTCAGTGACATATAAGATCCAATTAAATCTCACTTAATCATACTTCTGTTTATTTGCCCACCCTGTGAGCTGCCTATGTTCATTTTTTCTAGGTGGTGGCTATACTAGAAGTATTTCCTCAACTGGCTGGCTGTATTGGTGAGGTGTAGTGAACCCCAAGTTTTGTGCAACAAGAACATCAATACAAAAATCTGACCAAGTGATTAATCCAAATGAATATTCTGCCTTGCAAATATGGAATATACAAGTCACTACGCATCCCACACTAAGTATTATGATATTTTGTTCCTTGTAGATGAATTAGAACCATTTGCAAACACTATCATGCATCAAAAATATGTTTGCTGAAGTTTTTAGAGTTTTAATTGTATAAACCTAAAAATTTGTACTTTTAAATTCATATTTTTCTATTTATGCAATGCTAATGTCTCTAACTCTTCCGCGTTTGTACACCCAAGCTCACCATACCCACTGAATTTCCTGTTCTGACTTTTTCTCTCTAGATATCCTCTTCTGACATCCCAGAATGCAATTATCTAATAATCACTGCTAAAGTCTTCAGCAACTCTTGTACGTGTGGATTGTTTCTAAACCCTCTTTAATCCTGTGTTTTATCAACTTCTATGTTCCTACCTCTCCCTGTCAAGGGTCATAGAATCATACCCTTCACTCACCCATGTCCTTCCATATACGCACTTTTTATTTTCTATAGTCACCTTATCTCACTAATATTTCCTTTTCTGTTAGACATAAAAATTCACCCTTCATATTATGAATAAACCTCTACTACTTTTCAGAATCCAACATCCAATATCAAAAATACAATATGCAATTCATCTCACCAACAACTGGTAATCTAGTAAATAATAGCTCTAGTACATTCATCGTAGAGTATTTTGAAGAAAACTGTTGCTTAGAAAAAGGGTAATTAGTAATAGGATGATTAGGAAGGTGAAATTTTGTCAGGATAACATAATCAAGATAGTCAAAATTATGGATAAAAATTTAAAGTTAAGAAACCTTAGATCATAAAAAGCCAAATTAAGTTTAACATGCACAGTTTTTAACATGTACAAAAGTCAGAGAAATCACACACACACAGACACACATGCACAGTATAAATCTCAAACACAAATATGTTTCAACAAATTCATGGCACTTCCAAAGTTGTTTTCAAACTATCTTTAGTTTTCAAACCATCTTAAAAAAAAAAAAAAAAGAAAAAAAAAAAGAAGTTAAAAAAAGAAAAAAAAAAGTAATATCTAGGGAAGAGCAAGAATCATGATTACAGGTGATCAGTTTTGAAAGCAAACAGAAATTAAGGTGCCAACCTCCTTAGAAACAACAGTATATTGCAGTAGCAGCGGGATAATAAGGTAATTTAGCTTTTGTAATAATTGACTGAAGTGGAACATAACTGAGGTTAGAATTCAGAATCACAGAATCACAGAATCATCTAGGTTGGAAAAGACCTTGAAGATCACCTAGTCCAACCATTAACCTCACACTGACCCTTCTCAACCACACTATATCCCTCAGTGCTGGGTCAACCCAAATTCTTAACACTACTGTAAGGTAAATTAGTAATGACTTATTTACTACAAGAAAAATGTAAAATTAGCAAGTAAAAATTGTTTCTCAACTTTATCTTTCTTGCCTCACTCTTAAATATCTTACATCAGGAAATTTTTTTCATGTTCTTCTGCAGCTAAGGGCTGAGTCCTACACCACTCTAACATGCTGAATAATACATCAGTCCTTGGTCATCCTGGGTCAGTAGAACTATTTTTGGAGTAAAATACTATTTACTGTGAGTATTTGGCTGTTTGCAATATACATAGCTAGGGAGTTTGGTTTAATCTGAATTATAAACTAAAGCTTTTGTTATAAGGTGAAGCATAAATTTCCACTGCACCCTAGAGAAATTAATATAGCCATATTAGTATTAATATAGTCCTGTTAATATGTCCTAAAAGTTAAAAGTACCCTATGGGATAAGGCTATTTCAGGCTTCACTACAGTGCTCAAAAACTGCCTTTATTTTTTCTTGTTCTGAGAAAATGTTAAGCATAGTTAAAATACTGATAAAGTTAAGTGGTTCTCAAACATGCATTTATTTTAATATCATAGATGTCACTCATACCTATGGTGTAATATTGATATCCTAAGTATGATTCTGTAAAGATTGATTTTATATGAATGTAAACCTACACCAAAACTCAGACACTTATATTGCAATAAACTGAAACCTGAATTTAAATTGAAATGAGGAAGGAAAGCAATTTTGGACACCAACAGAAAAGTTAAAAAAAAATGAAACAAACTTCATTTCTTGACATAAGCTGGTTGCAGCTGGAACCTGCCATGGAAATGTAGATGTACATAAAGCCCCTTCTTCCACTGCAAGCCTTACTGCTGTTGACCCAATTCATTCATTTTCATCTCTTTTTTTCAACAGCCAGCACTGCATATCAAAAAGATTGGCTGCTGGTTAGTTCATACAGTGGCAGCAAAGAACTATTTAGAAAGTCTTTTGTGTAAATTGGTTTCTATAATCATTCTATTTTTTTCAGCTACTGTAATATTTATAGGTTGATCCACTGAACCACAGTGAAATGACTGCATTGCATTATGGAGGTATATGAAGCACCACTAAAATCTGTGGTAAGATTTAAGGATTTAAAAGGAACTGGCACATTTCCTTTACGTAAAATATGAAATAAACTAAACCATCAGTGCAAATGTTATCTTTAAATTCTTTATGCATAAAACGTTTGTGCAGAAATAATGAAGTAATGAGGAATACATAGAATATTTGTGATTTTAGAATAAAATTTTAGAGTGTGTCGTCACTACAGTTTAAATAACACATTATGATGCACTGTAGTTGCCATTACATATCTTTGTGCACCTAGGTGTGTCACTTGAATCAGCAATGCAAAATTTTTTGCTACTCTCCTAGAAATTAATATTTTGTTTTAAAATGCAAACATGTTTTTAACAACAATGTGTACCTCTGATTATCAAGTTGCTACAGAAAAATGAAGAATTAATTCCATATCAGAAATGCTGGAGGATCCAAGTTCTACTTAAAGAAATCTGTTATCATTAAAGGGCATTTTTCTTCTGGTTTTCACTGAAAGCATTATGATGGTCACTTGCAATACGTTTCAAACCAAAAAATGAGATTTCCAGACAGAGGCATCTAACAGAGAAGTTATGCAGTATAGGAGAACTGTATTTCCATTGACTCAAAAAGGTGTAGTATTTTTCTTTCTGTTCAATTCATGCTTTAAAATGGCTACCAACTGTTTTTTTCTGACCAGCAGTTTTAAAATTTTGGAATGTAATTGAACAAGTAATGAAACTAGATCACTGTGTCTACAGAGTTGCTGTGTCAAAAGTTTTTGTAATTTATACTGTTAATGGGGAGTTTTAAGTCTAAAAGACTTGTTGAATTCTCCATAAATTCTATGCAACGTTATCCTTGTTGCACCTATATGTTTTAACCCATTCCAATTCATAATCTCTTTGGAAAGACACTCAGGATCCAACTAGCTATGCAATCTCTGGTTTTCTAGTCAACTTCTTCAGGAGAAATTTCAGTGAAGCAAACCAAGGAAAAAGGCTTAGGAAAAAGATAATGAACAAAAACTATTTCTTAACTACCAAAAAGCAGCAAAGTCCTTAGTTCTTTTTTCCTCTGTAATCCTATCAAGCTTGTGCATCTCAGATGGACACTGAGATGATCTTATCTTAGTCTGCAAGGCCATTTAGCTCTTATTCACAACTTTCAGGGCCAGCACAGAGCATTAAGAATATCTTGTCCAATCTGTTACTTAAGCTATATCATAGATGTCTGAAATATTTTCTTTGAACTGCAGCACATCTTCTGGTAATGTTCACTCTTGGCTTTGAAAAGTGCAGCTTAGTAAAATCTATGACAATCCTTGGCAGGTAATTCTCCTAACATTCAGAATCAGCAATATGGCTCTTTCTTCTGCCACCCTAGTCTAATTTTCTGCCTGTGCTTCTGGCCTACATATGCTCTGTCCAAGCCCAGTCAAAAAAAAATTAGTTTCTAAAATTCCTTCTCATTTAAGAGAGAAAAATTGAACATAAATTTTATACATTTTATCTCGAGTTTTTCCATTGCTACAAAATCAATACTTACTATTTGGAAAAAAAAATTTCCTGCATACCTAGATACATTGAAAATAAGGGCTCAAATCTGTAAATTGGTAACTCAAAGGTCGTAAAAGTATGGGTATGATGATAATGGTCTGAACTATAAAGAAGGTGGTTAGAAATTTTTAAATGTTATTGAAGCAATTAATTCCTCAGGATATTTCCAGTACTAAGCAATAAAATAATTGGTCACCCTATACTAACACCACAGCTTTTACTACATACTTACCTGCCAAACTCACCTCTCCTAATATGAGAACGAAGTGTTTAAAAAACCAAGGAAAGCCCTGAAGTCTAATCTATGATTTTAAAAATATGAAAGCTGACCTAGTGAGAGTCACATACTAGAAGGGGAATCTCCTTTGTCTAATACGTAGCACTAATAGTTTATTATCTCTTTTATACTGATATTCAAAGCTGGAAAGCTAGATAACCTTGCCATGTCTTCCCCCTGTTAACTGTATATTGACACCACGTCTGTTTGCAGTCTCTCTTACAAGAGGAGATGGTCTTGAAAGATATGAAGGAAAGCCCCTGAGAGCTAAGGAATGTTTTAGTGAAAACAATTTTTTTTTCATTAAGACATTAAGAAATTTTTAACACCCTGTTTTCAAGAAACTGTTATCTTCACGTTCTTAATATACTATATTAATGTTATATATTGATATAACTATAGCTCTCTGCAGGAATAATTAGAAAAGAGAAATTATATTTCAAATATTTTTTCTCACAGTACATTAAAGTTGAAAAAGACACCCCAAACAACAATAAAAAACACCCTAGAAAGAAAACTGAGCTGATGCCACAGAAGAAGGGTGACGGAGTGAGGTGCTGTGTCAGTCTATGCATGACGTCTGTGCTCTTGCCAGTGCACCTGGGCATGGGGACATCAGGGTTGTGCTGAAGTGCCATCAGGTAGAGATCATGTCATTCACGCCTTTCCCAGAGCCCTGTCAGCACATCAGCAGCTGCCACCATGGTCAGACAAGCCTGGTGCAAACAGCAGAGCACTCTCCTCCTTTTTACACCTGAGGCTGGTTAAAGTTGACAACAGATTAAATAACAGCTCATCACTGCTTGAACTCAAGCTGCAGAGTAATTAAGAGTTCACAGCTAAGCTCTCGGTTGGTCATGAATGAGACAAGGAGAGAGACTTCAGCCTGGTAACTAGGACTTGTAAGAACTTCACTCTGTGATGAAGAGACTTTCCCTTTGAACTGCTGGGTATGTCTGGGCGTTTGGAGCCTGATGAAGGATCCACTAAGTCTGGCAAATGTCTGGAAAATAAAATCTACCACCTGCTGTCCCTGAGAGTGTGGGCGCACAGGAGAAGTGAGCAGGCACCTTAGGGCTTCCTGGTAATTGCTTCTTGCAAAATTCTCATCATCCCCTTGCTCTCTAAGCAAAAACACAGTCCTTCTAAATGTTCTTTTGTTTATAACAGAATTTATTGCCAGCATGTTAACACAAATAATGTTAATTCTATATATACATATGATATATATATTATACAGATAATTATACAATTTTCAAATAATTGATATGTATATGATATGGTGACTGTGGAAACACACCGACAAAACTGAATGACTACAGAGACTGAGATACAGTACTATAAATGTATATAGAGAACTGAACTTCGAGTGTATATGTAACATGCACATCTCCATCAAAAATCCTTCTGTGGCCTGTTAATTAAATTGGGAAGGATGGCAGGCTCCCTCCCTACACATAAAAAATTATGCACAATACACCAGAGAGTGAAATCCTTGCTCACTACACCAGTAGTCCTGGCTGACCGGGGAGGTCCCGACAGATTGGAAATTGGCCAATGTGACGCCCATCTATAAGAAGGGTCGGAGGGATGATCCGGGAAATTACAGGCCTGTCAGCTTGAATTCGGTGCCCGGGAAGCTGATGGAGCAGCTCATCCAGAGTACCATCACACAACACATGCGGGACAACCAGATGATCAGGCCCAGTCAGCATGGGTTTATGAAAGGCAGGTCCTGCTTGACAAACCTCATCTCCTTCTATGACAGGGTGACCTGCTTATTGGATGAGGGAAAGGCTGTGGATGTAGTTTACCTCGACTTCAGTAAGGCCTTTGACACCATTTCCCACAGCATTGTCCTGGCGAAACTGGCTGCTCGAGGCTTGGATGGGCACACGCTTTGCTGGGTAAAAAACTGTCTGGATGGCCGGGCCCAGAGAGTTGTGGTGAACGGAGTTAAATCCAGTTGGCGGCCGGTCACGAGTGGTGTCCCCCAGGGCTTGGTTTTGGGGCCACTCCTGTTTAACATCTTTATTGATGATCTAGATGAGGGGATCAAGTGCACCCTCAGTAAGTTTGCAGATGACACCAAGTTGGGTGAGAGTGTTGATCTGCTCGAGGGTAGGGAGGCTCTGCAGAGCGACCTGGACAGGCTGGAGTGATGGGCTAAGGCCAACTGGATGAGCTTCAATAAGGCCAAATGCCGGGTGCTGCACTTGGGCCACAACAACCCCCAGCAGCGCCACAGGCTTGGGGAGGAGTGGCTGGAGAGCTGCCAGTCAGAGAGGGACCTGGGGGTGTTGATTGACAGTTGGCTGAACATGAGCCAGCAGTGTGCCCAGGTGGCCAAGAAGACCAATGGCATCCTGGCTTGCATCAGAAATAGTGTGGCCAGCAGGGACAGGGAAGGGATCTTACCCCTGTACTCGGCACTGGTGAGGCCGCACCTCGATTACTGTGTTCAGTTTTGGGCCCCTCACTACAAAAAGGACATTGAATGACTCGAGCGTGTCCAGAGAAGGGCAACGAAGCTGGTGCAGGGTCTGGAGCACATGTTGTATGAGGAGCGGCTGAGGGAACTGGTGTTGTTTAGTCTGGAGAAGAGGAGGCTGAGGGGAGACCTCATCGCCCTCTACAACTCCCTGAAAGGAGGTTGCAGAGAGCTGGGGATGAGTCTCTTTAACCAAGTAATGAGTGATAAGACAAGAGGGAATGGCCTCAAGTTGTGCCAAGGAAGGTTTAAACTGGATATTAGGAAGCATTTCTTTCCAGAAGGGGTTGTTGGGCGTTGGAATGGGCTGCCCAGGGAGGTGGTGGAGTCCCCATCCCTGGAGGGGTTTAAGAGTAGGGTCGACATAGCGCTGAGGGATATGGTGTAGTTGGGAACTGGCAGTGTTAGGTTAATGGTTCGACTAGATGATCTTCAAGGTCCTTTCCAACCTAGATGATTCTGTGATTCTGTGATTCTGTGAACTATTTTTTTTGTGAACGTAAACCTTAAAATTTTCAAAGTCAGTTTGCAATATCTGTTTTATTTGCCTGTATTTGACTGTAAATTTCACACAGTTTGACAACTTTATTATAAAGCTATGATACAAAAATAATAGAAAAATAGGCATTTGAATAAATGAAAGATTAGAATGATTTTAGTAGCATCTTTTAAAAACTGGTCTTGAACTATTGCCACAAGCTGTATATAATATCTTCTGACTTTGAAGTGAGAATTTACATAGTTTGTTGAAATGTAATAGCATACAAATATTTTACATTTACTGAAAATGTAAGTTACAGTTGTTTTCTTTCAGTACACTTAATTTTTTGGTTGAAATAATTTATAATTTCTTGAGTATATTAACATGGTGGTTCATATAATTCTTGTGGAACAATTGCTGCTTGACAAACCCAGGATTGTCATCTTGGAAGGAGATGTAATTTTACTTTTTGTGGATGTGTTTGTGTAATTTTTCCTGATTATTTGTCATCCTCAGCATGATCACTTTTAATATGCTATAAAACAGGAAGCTTGAATTCTAAAATACAATTTAATAAAGTTTTCACATTAAGTTAATTATTTTACATACCCATTTGTTTAGTATAATGAAGAAACCTGTCAGGCTTCTCTGCTGGGATCTGTATGTAAGCAATTTACAAGAAAATCCAGATTGTTCTAGTTTTAGAGTCATAGGACTGATGAACATATATATACTGACTTATGACATATACAAATACCTAAATATATCTAAACAGTAACGGAATCATTGAACTGATCATATTCCCAGCAACCTTCTTGGGTCTAATGATCAACAGTTCAGTTTCCGCTTCAGTTCATCATGTCAAAAAAGTGTAGAAATAGGGTAGATTTATAATTCAAACAAAACCTAGACCAATAACGTATGTTAGCACATAAACCCACAAATCATTAGATTTGTATTTGATCTAGAAGTTTGATTTGATCCAAGTCAAATAATTCTTTGAACTTCCCACTGCAGAGGAGAGCATTATACTGCACAGGACTTCATAATTTAGAGAGGATGATCTTCATTTTCTTTCTCTTCCATGGAATCTCCACCCTATCCTAGGCAATTGCCAAACACCCGAAACCTAAAACAATAATTATGCTTCTTCTACCAAGAGCTTTAAGAAGATTAATTAATTTCTGAAAGGAAAAGGATATGGTGGAAAAAAGTATCCTTAATTAAATTTGACTTTGGTTTTTCAGATGAACGACATAAGTTTTACCATAAGGTAACATAAAGTTTTTATAATGGTCTAGGAGTAACTAATATAAAAATTAGTCCCTTTAGTGAAAGTTACTTGAGCAGTGCAGAACAGAACTCTAAGACTGCAGTTCTCTATGCACTGTTCTTTCCTTTCACATTTACCTATTTTATGAAACTCTGTAGAAGGTGTGTGTCTCAATATTGTTAGAAAGATGAAACAGCAGATCTGGTTTCTTAGATTAGCATTTCAGGGCTCTCAGCTCTAATTGAACATTTTTCCTTCTACTTAAGGAGGAGGGGGAGATCACCTTACTTTCCTGAAGTCTTTCTATTTGTGGTATGCTCTTCAGGTCAAAATACTAAGGACATGAAACTGCTGTTAGCTCTATTAGAAGAAAGCAAGCAATAGGCTGCAGTCTTCATTAATCACATCTAATGCAACAGTTAAGAAAAGAGGGTTAGCAAAAGGCTATATCCTATTTATCAATTCAGGATTTCAACTTTCAGAGAAATGATGTCCAGAAAATGGCTGCTGACAGTGAACACACATTTGCTAGTTATTGAAAGGGCAAAAGGACAAGGGACAGTACTTGTCCTACAATGCATAGGAGAATTTTTTTCATACCATGACGGACTCAGACATGGAGCAATCATTAAGACTAACATAACTAAGGGTTTTGACTACTGTTTTGAGCTTAATGAGATCAGGTGTCTGGGTTTTTTGTGCTTTAACCTGAGGCTAGGAATCTCAGAAAGTCTAGGAAATTACACACCCAACCCTCAGAGGTGTTTGTTGTATTTTTTGCACATAACGCTTGAGTTCTTTAAAATTTTGTAGCCTAGAGCTGCAGGTGATAAAATTAATGTTTTATAATTTTATTAAAACAAAAGTAACAGGAAAGGTATAAGACAGTACCTTGTTTGTTAATGAGACAAAGTCACATAGCTGTGAGCTTGCAGAAGGTATTTGCACATGTGCTTTGGCCTTATCGCAAGCCTCTGCTGACTATCTATTCCACCCACGCAAAGATCTAGGTTTCTTTCATTCCTCTGTTCTAACACTAAAATGTACTCTCTTGGGACATTTAATTCATCCTGTCACGTGTAGTGTTCTGACTGCCATCGTGTTCCAGGAGGAAGTGTTTATTTAGCAATACTTTTTCAGCATAAAGGGAGAGAGTCTAACCTAAAATGCCACACATCTATCATTGCATATCTTTAAAACTCCACTGCAGCAAATGCATCTACATGCGCAGTAGCAATTGTTCAGCTGTGACTTGGATTTTGTATTATATCTATGGTTCAAAGTACTCAGAAATCATATTCGACCAAGATGCTGAAGGCTAAGAGTTCTTAAAAAAGGCATTTTTTTTTTCCAGTGCACATCTAGATTATCTAATATATCTAGCAAACCTCCAATTATACACCTAGAATTGGTGGCATTCTGTGATCATTAAAATGCCCTAAACCTTTAAAGTTAAAAATATTTTTTCCCTTAAATTCAAAATTCTAATATTTAAAACTACCCATATAATCTGAAGAATGATGAAGAACTGAAGCAAAAAAAATGTTTTTTGCTTTCTGCTCAGATTATTAAGATCTATTGTTTCATCTGAAGGTTCCCCTTCATTTCATGCACTGAAAAATGAACAACTGTTCTCCTTCATAGTGGAAAGAGGAATTATTTTATTTTTTAAACTCTCTGAACTAGTTCTGTACCATCCCAGACAATTAACTATCCCTAACGATCTTCATAATGGTCCTGTAAACGTTCCATCAAATATAATTTGGGCACAGAAGAATAATCAGGGAGTTGCTGAACTACATCTTTAATAAATGATGTCCCTGCAAAGTTACTCAAGTGTTACTGTCAACTAAGTTTCACATCTCTCATCATCCTTATAATCAGCTCGCTGTTGAAGATCATATATAACACAGGTTTGCCATTTGCAAAGCTTCACTTGAAAGACTGATGCCCTCAGTGGCATAAATTGTGACCACAATTCTCAAGCAGTGAGACTCATAAGAAATATGTGCTGACATCACATTTCTACATTTTACTATGGAACTGACATTTATGCCATTTATTGCCAAGTGAGAGCTGAAGCAAAAATAAAGGACTAATGAAAGATGTCATTAAACTTCCAGGAAAGTTTAAGCCCTGAATTTAAATGGAACCGTATAGGAGATATGTGGTAAATGCAGCACCAATCCACCCCAAAACCTCATGGATGAGAGGGCAGCGGTCCTCTAGAGAAGGACCCTTGAGATCCTGTGTCAAGAACATAAACACAGGAAGACAATACAGAAACATGATGGACTCTGAATGCCCTACGTCAGCCTGTGATTGAGGAACATGGAGCAGGCTCTCTGGGCTCCCTGACTCCGGTCAAATTCCACAGATTAATAAATTATTGTGGGGTTTTTGGCTTTTTTTTTCCATGAATGGAGGAAAGGGATCTGACTGAATGAGGATGAGGCATCCAAAGAAACTGACAATGTGAATAAGTATTTTGGCCTTCAGCAAGGAAGCTTGATTTCTATAATAGAACTAAATAACAACAAACTAAAACAATGCTGGGTTTAGACTTGGGAATTTGAAGTCACAGATGGTTAATCCCCAGATTTTTGTCTAAAGAGCAAGTTCTGCTTTTCTGGAAATGGCATACCAGTGAAAAAAAAGCAGTAAAAGGGGAACATAAATTCTTTCTCTGTCTCTCTCTTTCCCCCTGCTCCTTCTCCCCCACCCACCCTGGATTGACATCTGAGACTTAAATTACAAAGAAATGGTCTCCCTTAAACTGAAGAATGTCATATTTATTGCATCCTCGGAACACTTTCCATAATGACTGTATCTCACATCTGAGCAGAGACATCTCCTGTATTACAGGATATATGTTGTCTGACTTCCTCTCCCCCAGTTATTCTCAGAAATATAGCCTCCCAAACATTATGGAGAAAAAAGATGACATGGACGTACTTGGTTCATCCAGACATGGCCTTTACATCTTTTTATTATCCCAATCTATCAAAGAACTGGCAGAATCTCTTATGTAGTCTCCTTGTGATATTTGTGAGAGTGGCTGTTCATCCAGACTGTAATAATAGATATGGCAATTTCACACTAACCAGTTAATACAAATGTGGCTGCTAGGAACAGAATTTCCATTGTGAGAGAACAGTAATATGCTTTCTTTTGTGTGTGCATGTCTAAAAATCTTGTTTAAATAGTGCTTTTTTCTGTGTGCCAAGCAGTTATACTTTCAAAGATAGTTGCCTGCTCAGTGTTTTCTTCACTGTAAACTTTTGGCTTCTATTAACTGAATGAAAGCTCTGAAAGCTTCACAGTCTCTGCTACAATTGTGAAGTGCTCTTCTGGCCTGATAACAGCAATGTTAACAAAATGTATGTTTGACACATATGACAGTTTTTGCTGAAGGCTTATTTTTAAGTCTTATAATCATGCAGCAGCAATTGGAAATTTCTTGTTAAATGGTAAAAAGCTCTTTTTTAAAAATAAAAAAGAAAAAAAAAGAGAGTGTTTTAACCATAAGTGAGAAGGCTTTATAACATGATTAAGAATGTCTTTAACACTCTTCCATAGCATTCTCATTTGGAAGTTGATGAGATATGGACTTAAAGAACTAACTGTTATGTGGAATGAAAACTGGCTGGACCTCCCCTCCAGACTGCCTTGACACACAGCAGTAGGTCCCTAACAGCAAATTAACTCAGGAGCTGCTGATGAGGCCAGTATGGTTTAATACTCTAATCATCAACCTAGACAATGAGGAAGACAGCTCCCTCAATAAATTTTCAGCTGATAATAAATTTGGGAGAAATGTTTAATATGTCAAATGGTAGAACTTCCGTGCAGAGAAACTTTGAAAACTCTACTACTAATCTTACAGCAATCTTATGGATTTCAACAAACAGAATTGCAAAGCTTTGCATCTGGAGCAGAATAATCTCATGGTGGTGATTAGAGGGGTACAGGTAGGCCAGGAACTGATTGATTGGGTGGCAGCTTTGGTGGGAAGAACTAGGAGGCTGAGTGGGTGTCAGGTTGAAAATGAGTGAAAAGCATGTTCTCATGTTGAATAAACCTGCATAGCCATCAGGTCAGAGGAAGTTATTCTCTACCTCTTATCAGCACTAATGAGGCCATAACTGGAACACTCCTGTTTTTTTCAGAGCAATCTTGGATTCGTCCAGTAGTGGGTTACCAAGACTGTTAGGGCAAGAGCATATGACCTATGAGGAGAAGTTAAAGGAACTGTTAAAGTGCTTGTTTATTCTGGGAGAGTGCAAACTGGGAGTAAAAGGATCTAACAGGAACCTACAACTAGGTATGGGAAAGTTATAAAGATGATGAGGATACACTTTCCTGGGTAATGCCAGATGATAAAACAGGGGTTGGTAGCCACAAATTGTAGCTTAGGAGGTTCAAAAAGGACAACAAAAAATGCCGTGTATGAGGGTAGCGCACTAACAGAAAACCTTAACTGGAAAGGTTGTGAAATGTCCATCCTTGGAGCATTTCCAGACTTAGACAGCCACTGATGTAAACTTAGCAATAGTCCATGGTTTGAATAGGAGGCTTAAGTAACTGTCCTCCGGAGGTCCATCCTCACCAGTATCTCCATTCCTGTTTTTTTCTTCCACAGAGCAGTTTGTTGCTTTCTGAATCATGTGTCTATCATCTCCAACACCTTGTAAACTAAATGTGCACTCTGTAAGGATTTTGCTGAACATTCAGGATGCATTGTACAGTACAAGAGTATGTTTTCTCTGTTATTTCTTTGTAGTACCTATCATTCCTTTAGCTTTATCACTGATTTGACTCTACTGAACTGAGATTTTCAGAGTTCTCTCATTTTACATTTATCTGCATTTTATTTCACCTGTCATTTTAATTCTCAGTTATTCAGCACCAAAGACCTTCTGAAACTCTTTGCGATTGGCTTTTTCTTTTTACTAAACCAAATAACTTACTTATTCGTAAAAGGCTTGAGTATTGAGATGACTATGTAGAACAGCATAAGCACTGTCTCGTATTAATATGAGTCTCCAGTGTATAACTAGCTACTTCAAAATTTAAACCTATTTACCTTTTTTTTTTTTAAGCAGCTATAGTTTATCCATATGAGAATCTTCCCCTTTTATCCCATGATGGATGAGGTTTTTCAAGATGTTTCGATAAACAGTGTAGCTGAATGAACTTTTGAAAAATCTAAGTAGATTTAGATTAGCTGGATATTCTCCTTGTTCAGACACTCACTGATTACTTCAAAGAACTCCCATTAGGTTTGAGACACATCAGTGCAGAAAATAACTTTTTTTTTTTCAGAATATTATCCCTATAACCTCTAGTTAAATAAGAGATTACACACTGTAGTCTGGTTCAACAACTTTATCCTTTTTTTCTTTTAGAACACCTAGATAAATACGATAGGGCACTGACAAATTGTTAATGTTTATGTTGTTTATTCTTCATGTAACTTACCCTGACACTTCAGAATCTTACTGAAAGCACCCCTGCATTTGAGACAGCCTATCACCCTGTGAGGGAAAAATCATGGGATCCTCTCCAAAATTCTCTAGAGTTTCAGTGTAAATGAAAGATGTTCATTATGGTTTGGGGTTTGTTGGTTTTGGTTTCTCTTAGAGAATCTTCTCTAAATAGGTCTTTATCACAAAAACAATTCAATATTAGATGTACAAGCTTGAACAACTTTTGTTTTGGAACTCTCACAGGTTTTTATTTATTGGCAAAAGTTTTAGTTTTGCACTAAACCAATAAACTAGATGTAGAATAGTTTTACGTGTAAATAATGTTAATCTCAGCTAAATCATCCAGCTTCGGTGGATCTAATTGAGATTTACTGCTTTAATTCATGCTTTGAGTGTAGTCAGTGAAATAATTCAAGTTAATTTAGGATTTATAAATCCACTGTAAGTCCCATTTGATGCAATTCAAATTGTAATTTTTATTACTCCCCCTCCAGAATGGAATTTCCACTTTTGGTTTAAATTGAGACTTTGTACAAGAATGCTATTAAATACAGATTTAGGAAAAAGATTACAAAATATTATTTTTCATGAAGAAAATGCAAAAGTTTTGCTATTTGCTTATTTCTGTTGACATGGAAGAGAGTTTAATGGAGAGTCATTATTATTTTATGTGCCAGGCAAAACTAATGGTGATCTTGCATAAACATGAAATAATGACTTGTATTTGGTGTCATCCAAGTAGTATTGACACAAAAGAAACCTGGAAAATATACATTAAAACCAATCATCAATTTCAAAAAAATCTGTACAAAAATCTATTGATGCAACTAAGTTTGAAGATTTCAGCAAAAGCAGTATTTCCAAGAAAATTGTGTTTGGAGAGTAAAAAAAGAAAAAAGCAATGCCACCAGATTCACAAAGCTGTCTAATGTGACAATGCTGAAGAAAAGTGTGAAATTTCATGTAAATTAAAGGCTTACATTGATCTAGAGGGGGAGTGGTAAATCTAATTTTTTTTCCACTCAAAAGTAAAGGTGTAAAAACTGAAATCATTAAAAGACACATGAATTTATAAAAAAAACCCCAACATATAAGAAGTCTAACATAACTATGTCTAAAATAAAGATCCTAAAGAAAATACAGGAAAACTTTCACACTCAAACTACATAATTTGGCTTGTCAGACAGGAGGAAAACTATCTGAAACTCTGTCAGGAAAAGTATATAAAACTAAATAGTATTTTAAAGTTTTAACATTTTTTGTCTGTAAAAAAAAATAGATTAATCCAGATACATTTAAAATGAGCTCACGGAAAACTGAGTGAACATTAATTTGCTTAATATTTTTATGGTGTCCAGCAATTTAAACTCCAAGTCTCATGGATCATACACATCTTGAATTCAGATCCTAGTTTGGCAAGAAACCAGCTTGACTGTGGAATAATACATTTTCAGTGCAGGCCTCAACCTATTTCTGACCTTTTAAAGAAGATCGTTATATGAGATTGATGAAGCTGAGAATGATTATCTTCTGTAACCATCATCATGCCATACAACATCTGATTATTTTCCTGCTTTATGAATTTCATACATCCTCTGACACCTCCAATTTATCAATTATTGCCCTTCACATAAATCATCTGAATGTAAAATGGTGAAATATTAAAGGTAAAGCAGCATATGCATATCATTGTTCTCACACACAAGCACTACCAAATAATATAATCTAATTGGTTTACAAAGGAATTTTTTCCTGTAGTCCTAAGATGCGCATGTGTACCCACAAACAAATTCTTTGTTTCATATGCTTAATGGTATTTAATAGCTAAATTTTTTTTGTGTGTTCAGTCAGCCATCTGCATCTGTAACTGATAGTACATAATAATTATTTGTACTAATAAAAAGGAGAACAAGAATATTCTATAGAAAGAAAAGAAAAAAAGAAAATGCTCATATTTCTACTACAGGGATACTCATACGGATTCCAAAATAAGTTGCAAGAAAAGTGTTATTATCACCCAACCCAATTGGAAACGGTGGATTGTTGAAGTCTGTGCCCCACTATTTCAAATATAGTTCACACAGGAAGGACAGTACAGGGAAACACGGGTAGTAGTGAATGCCAGTGAAGTGGGGCTCTCTATTCTCTAGCTGTTAATAATGTGATATTTCCCAGGTAGGGCCTGGTATGGCTGAGATCCATCTTAACCAAGAAGTTTTCCTGTTTTCTCCTGTTGGAAAAATATGCATATAACTTCAATAGTCAAGTGCATAAACAGCTACCCTTCATTTCAGCAGGTGAATCATAGCAATTTATAGTTTGAACATGTCCTGAAAAAGATCAGCTTCTGAAAAGAACTCTCTTTCTAGTGAAGGAAATCTCTGGAATTAAGGTTAAACTGCTCCTTTTACCCGGTGGAGAGGAGGTTAGTAAACTCTGCTTAATGTTGCTCTTTTCAGAGTAAACCTTTCCATCATTAATTTATTGATGCCTCCTGTGATCACAGTGCAAGCTAAAGTTTTTGCAAATTACTACCTTTATATCTTGACTCGAGTGCTTGAAAGTAAAGATTTTTTTTTCCTGTTTCCTATTATATACACAATGATAAAATACTGGCATATCACGAAGCTGAGAGATTTTCTCATGCAACACATATTAAGAAGGTTAAAATTTACTTTCTGCAGCGTACAGCAAAATTAAACTCTGGAGAAAAGAAAATATCTGTATCTTTCCTTTGGCAAGTGCTGTTACCACAAAAGTCAGAGCCAGTTAAGAGCTCAAAGACAGCAATTTAGAATAGGTTGTAACTTCAGGAAAGCTTATTGTCTTTGAGACACTAAGAAACATCCCATAAACAATTAAAACAAAATCTTTGGGCAAGATCATGAGTTGTATTGATGTTGGACTACTCTCGGCGTATGCTTTTCTGATAGAATAAAGAGGCAGAAGACAATCTCCTGTATTTTTAACTGAAAAATACAAGTTCAGTCTGAATTTTTTCTAGAAATGAATCACAAGTGAGGAGAAGAAATACATCTTCTACCATAGGTGACATGCCTATCATAGAAGAGGACAGAATCTTTCCATGAAAGACGGTCATTAAACACAAAACATTTTGTGATATAGTGTCACTTACAATGACACAAAGCAGACTTTTGGCTCCATTTTAATGGCAAAATCTTAAAATTCAGTTTCCCATAGACCCAGAGACCACACAGCTTCCAGGATTTGTAAGGTAGAACTCAGGTTGTGGAGGCAAAACAGGGACCTCAGAGCTTGCTTGGCAGAGTTTTCCAGGTAAATAGAGTGTAGCCAAATTTAACTATATTTTGAGAAATGTTCTTTTTTTAAATAGAAATATTTTGTTCCACTGAGGGAACAGCTGCAACATGAATTTAAGACTTACTAATATTTTACTTATTTATGTAAGTGCATATATACTGGACCTCTCCCACAAGACACAGTTCTGTAAGATACAAAAACTTCTTGGTTCCAAAGATTTCACAGATACTGTTCTTCACAAATTTCTGATTTCTCTGCAGGTCAGGTTTCTAACTTTTTGACTCACTCACTCTACTTATACATTATTCAGGGACAGATTCCCAAAACCTGCTCAGCTTAACATGTTTCTTATCCTCAAATATTAATGTATATGACTTTCAGAAATGCAAAAGATTTTCAAATAGAAAATGCCTGTTATTTAGACTCTTTTACTGTGTTTGTTAATCAGGTGTATTTTGCAAAGGCATGACATGATTTCTTGGGATTTTTAATTTCTTCTGAATCTTGTATTTACTATACATTATATCTCAGCTTGTTGATTCTAATGGAGTAATAACATAATTGCTGTATTGTAAAATAATAATCTAGTTGACTTTTTTTAACCTGCCTGGAACACTGTAAAATTCCAAGTCTCAAACATAATCTTCACACCCTACTTGATTTTTATTTTTTTTACTAGATTTCAGTAAATGAAAATAGGAAGACAATTAAAACTGAAAAATCACCCTTTCCAATAATGAACCTCTAGATTACCTCAGACAAAGAAAAAAAAAAAAGAAAAAAAAAGAGCAGAATTCAAAATGAGGTTTTTGTGCATTATTCCTTCTATAGCGATTTCATTGCTTTGTATAAATAACCTACCTGAATATAACATTCTGTAACTTTTTCAAAAAAGATGAACTTGCTGACTTTGATGATGTCAGCTAATGATTATATGGCCTTTAACGTTTTAGGCTGGATCAGGGGCAAGCTTTTTAACATATCTGTTTTCTGTGCTTTAGTTAATATCTGGGGGTGAAATCAGAACAGAAAACTTGAATTCCTTTTGAATGAAACTGTGCTGGAATATATTTTCCAGTCACTAGTGGGCATTCAGTCCACTGGAACAGTGGAGCTAATCTGAAGAAAACATTCACAGCCCATTACAATCATCAGCAGAGCCTCAGCATCAACCATTTCTGTATACAGATCCTCTCCTGTAGTGCAACTATTTGGAAATGCAAACCTCTTTCTGCTACTGTAGTCTCATTTACTTCAAATATATTAATGGATGTGCATGTAAATCCACAAGAGAACGAGAAAAGAAAGTTTCAGCTTTAAAGACTCCAGTTTTGTATGATATAAACCAAATTTGTATTTTCCCAAGTGAAGGATTTTAAACTTTTCAGGCTTAAAACATTTAGTAGGTAACAAGAACCTTCATCAGATCTGTAGACTGTTGATCTACAAATCAATAAAAACTTGAAAGATGGATACATTATACTTATTACTGATCTTCCTTTATTCTAAGAATGGTTTCTGAAAAGAGCCCCTTTATGCTTCAATAATTGCTGTGCAACTAAAAAAAACACGCAAATTTTAACAGACTGGGAAAAAAATCAAACTAATATTTTAGTCTGGCTTCATGAGAGCTTTCCAGTTTGTGAGATTTTGACAGAACTAGCCTTGCAAATTGGTGTTTTTTATAATGCTTTAACCATAAATTTAAAGCAGGTTCCTATTGCTTACTACTGACCTGGGGAGCAAATGACACACAGGTTTTTCATGTGTTATCTTTCTAAAAAAATATATGTCTCAATGAACAAGTTGTAAAGGAAAACAGAATTTCCCTGGAGAATAATGTGAACAGTTTTGAAGTCAGTTTGTAAGCCACTTTAGGAACTCACTGATAAAAGATCAGTTTATACATATAAATCATCATTACTGTCTTTCTTCTGAAGGATGAGAACGAGTTGCTTGGGTGATACCTTATGCAAACTCTAGATTCAAGCATTTGGGTATCAAACAGATAAGATACAATAACTGGAAGTTAACATTCCCATAATACTTATTTCCTGAGATACATGTCATAAGTGAAAAAGATTTTGATATATTTTTCTCCTTCAGGGCTTATTGCCTTGGATTTTTTCTCATGAATTGGTACTGTTGTGCATTAACGCCAAGAGCTTCAAGCAGAGAGAGGCACATGACATCCTTTTTTGTCTACTTTTTAAACTGTTCCAAATGCATTTTTTCATCCATGCGTGTAAAAGCAGATGAATTGGAATCACTAAGTGTGTAGGTGATTGAACCAGGGGAAGTTTTACTGCTCTGTTGTTACATTTTGTTTTAAAATTCAGATGCATTCCTTTGTTTTAAGGCTTCAAAAATTAAGAAATTGCAAAATATCCTAGAAAGTAAGTTAGCCATGCATGTTTGACATGTAGCTGTGTTTTTCAGCAGAGGAAAAAACAGCACAAATATCTACCTAGCAGACTGAGGTGTTGTAGTTTAGATGGAGCAAAATTTACTTTTTCTCTCTGAAGTAGTAAAGGACATGACTAATAATCCCTAAACCTATGTGTTTATAAAACAGTATGAGATTCCACATTAATTGAAAGGACATAAATGTTACCAGTTCCTACACAAAAACCCTGTTTAGAGCAGCAGTAATTTCAGTTGAACACATTAACTCTCTGTCCATCTAAATGCTGAAGCAAAAATAAAAATTCATCCCAAGGCCAAATAAAATTTGAAAAACATACTGAAAAATGTTCCTTCAAATCACATCTTTGCTTTTCTCATGCCTTCTTTACATGCAGATCACTTGATATTATTTCTACCTCTCTTTCAAAGCTTACTGATACAATTAAATCAACTATTTGAACTTTGTTGAGTTCAGATCTTGTGTTTTCTTTTTGATATTAACTACTGGACATCTTGTCCTTGGCACCAGGAGAAGAAACATAATATAACAGAAATATCATCTGACTAGACCACAGATTTATTAAATTATATCAAGGAATAAACCAGTAATAGTGCATCCAGCATAGATCATAATTTATTTTATAACCATTGCCATATGGTAAAGACCTGCTCTCCGTTACCATCACCCCATCCCCTCTCCCACCTCCAATCTGTTAATGTGAGCCATTTTTGAACACCACAGCCGTTCCCCTCATAATGTGACAAATTAATCAAAAAAGAGGGAACAACTCTTTATCATATTAAACAATAAATTTTTTATGATTATTCCTCGAGTAATTTCTGAAATTTCCTAAATTGTTTGAAATTTCAGTCTAGTGAGAAAACAGACTGTCAACTGAATAAATAGAGACAATAAGAACTTGCCATCTTGAGAATATATTAATTCAGCTGCTGAATTCATCCATTTTACTTAATCCAGCAATAAAAAAATAAAAATAAAAATTTAAAATTAGCTGACTATAATCTAGAGGTACACTTCTAGCCTCAAAGCACCACATAGTGTGAAGGTCACAACAAAGTTCCCAAAACTATCAATTTGCTAGGAATTTTTAAAGAGTGTGGAAGGCTTATTCCAATTACAATAAGTATTTGCCATCTTTTAAGGAACAGATTGTACATTCTGTTTCAGAAACACCATCATTAATTATTTTCCGAAGGAACCATTTTGGTTAGATTTTTAAAGTCTGCCCAAGTAGTAACAAAAAACATTTGGCAGTAACTCTCAAATCAAAGTCATCCAAATATTTTAGCTATTTCTTCTGAAGTTCTCATGCTCCTACAACTTCTATTGCATAAAAATTCTCCAAAATGAAGTGAAAACCTTTCCTAAAAACAATCCACTCAAAACTAAATAGCCTAGATCCTAAAATCAGGTATTATTTAACAAAGAGATTACAAAAGAAATTATCTAGTGGGTAAAAATATTCCTAAAAGAAAAAGGAGGAATTAAAAAAAAACTATTGATTTTGACCAGTTGCTACCATGTACAAACTTATAACACATAATTACATTCCTAAAAATTCACAAACAAAGAAACAAAACCCAAACAAGAAAAAGACACCTGATGCTAAAGGACATTGAGGAAAATATCATTTAAAAGACTATAAAATCAAAATATCAGAATTAAAATATCAGAAAATACTACAGAAGGAAGAGTTATTTTTAATAACAGAAAAAGAATTGCTAGAAAATGATTATTAATCTATGTTGATGTAACTTGCAAATAACAACTAACCGAGATAGACATCACAAAACACAGATATTAACATATTTAAGGAAATACAAACCAGGGGCTAAACTGATAAAAACATTCTTTCTTTGGTGTTCATAATATGATTTGTGAAACAAAAATATGCAGTGAAATATTTGAAACACAAACATAAGTACATAATTGCCTTAATAAGACATAATAAGATGTAGGACATAATTGTCTTTAAGTTCATTTCACTACTGCTTTCTGGAGTTAAATGACATGTCACATAAGCTGTAAGGGATGTCAGGATGTCACTACTTTTTCTTTCTTTTTTTTTTTTTTTTTACATAGATGAACAGCCATGCTTGCATTCTATTCTATCACACTACAACCGCTTAAATAAACAAAATTTCCAGGACAGTCAATGTTATCCTAATTTCAAGTGGAAATAGATTTCATACAAAGCATGAATTATTTTTTAAAGGTAAGCTAAGCTTACTCCAAGCCATTTTCTGACTAATTTATTTATCCAGAGTTCACAACATCTGAACTCCCCTGAAGAATTGCTCCTCTGAAGCATTATGTCTTTCCTGTACTTCAAAATGCTAGCTTCATCATGAATTACCAATATCTGCTCAGCTGATGTGAATTTTTTTTTCCTTAGAGTGTGACAACATCTCTGTTTAAAGCACATCAGTACTGAATTAAAAGCAGATTCTGCCAATAGCTATATGAGAATCACCTCCAAATGTGATTATAAATGATCCTTAAATGCTGACTTTACTAATAATAATCAGCTTATACAAGTGAGGAATTTGTGTTCTCTTCCTAAAGCCGCTCAGGATCTGTCAAGGTCAAAAAATGTCAAGACTGTACATTAGAGATACTTTCACAGCAAATAAGCAACAAAAATGCTCATTAGTGGTTTCAAAATTAATTTATGACAAAAGAACCTTTGAGCCAATGATGTAAGCACAATCAGAGGTGATACGGGTAAGCAGCACAAAAGCACATCTGTTTGGTAGTATCAGAGACTTACAAGCACATTTTTTTATCCCAGCATTTTGTTTTCCTGTTCTGTAACACGTACTCGTCTACTCAAAAGGACTTTGAGTACTTCATGAACAGTTGTCCTGATGCCAGTATTGTTACTTCTAGAAGCACAAATAACATGACACTGTATTTGTTAAAAAACCTCCAACAAACCAAACCGACAAAACTTATACATAGTAATAGTATAGACAGCTCACTGAGAAGTAATGCGTTTTTAAAATATTTCAGCTCTTCTTTTGGAGGAAGGCTGAAAAAAATGTTTATAAAACTACACATATAAGCTTCAATGGAAGGCACATCAAGCTCAGTCAATTGCCTTTTTATCTCCAGTTTCCAGCCACACATCAGTATAATTTTGTAAACTTCTGTTATTAAGCATAGTTGCCAGTCTTTACTGGCTCAAACTTTCACTAAGCCTGTAGCTAAAAACTTCAGTATTGTGGAAAAGTTCTACACATAACAATGCTGTGGAAGATTGCTTTCACTGTTACAATTTCCCTTCCAAATCTTTGAAGGGGTTTCAGTTTGAAGTAAAATATGTTTTGAAGCTTACTGCAGAAGAGAACATTTGAAAATAAAGCCAAATCCTCTCTCAAAATAATCCCAATGTTGTGTCAAAAATATTTCTTCATTTGCATTAGAAGTAACCTTAGGTTTCACTCAGTCTTTCCTGTTTTATACAGTTGTACAAGGTTTCTTGTACAACTCTCTGGTTTCCTACACCTCTACCTATCCTCCAGTGACCTTTGTGTACACACCCATATTTAAATTATTTAAATCTACAACAGAAGTACAGTAGAAAATTTACACTAGAAATATACAGAATGTTTAGACTAGAAATATATAGAATATTTCTGTATATTTAATGTGGTCCATGAACACATTTTTGACTCTGAACATATTTAGTAGCTGAATTCTATCCAACTCTTGAGCCGTACAAAATGGAGTTTGAGCAAAAGAAATGTTTTACCTATCACCTTAGACAGGTGAAAACTGTGGAACTTTTTCCAAAATAATGTATAATTTAAAAAATGTTGGTTTATCTTTCAGGAATGGTACAATTATACTAACATTGATACATCTAGCACTGTATAAACACCAGTAGATGTACATGGTTTGAACTGAGAATTAAAAGAATGAATTCTCTTTAGGAAAAAGGCAACTTTTCCAACCTCTCTATCCCTACCTCCATCAGTTAACACAGCTTTATGCACATATCAGTCAAGCACGTCTAAAAGTCAGTGAGGAGACAAAGCTGATGAATTATTTTTCCTTAAAACACCTTCATTTCAGTTTCCTTAGAGTAAAAACTTATTATGGCTTTTGGAAAGACTTTTAGATTTAGCTTGTAGATTTAGCTATATTAATTAACAGGGAAATTATAATATAATGCTTAAATCATTCTGTCTTCAGATCAGAACCACACCTAGTTAGACAGATTTGTCCTTTCTAGTTCTAGCAACAAAAAGGAACATCTGCCATAAAACATCAAGACCTACAAATTGAGTATTTTAGAAATCAGGAAAACAGACTAATGTAAGAACGAACTGGCTAGATCAAAGCAAATGTCTACGTACTGTGCTTTGGATGCAGCATTTCCAATAACAGATGTTTGTGAAAACATGTGAGAGGGCATATAGAGCAATATTTTCTTGTCATACTCTGCACACCAGTGGTTTCCAGATCATGGGCTTTTGAATCGGAGGTGATATTACCCTCCTGAACTATACTGGATAGATTTTTTCTTCCATTAGTTAAATGGTTTTGAGCTCATATGAACTTCTACTTTCCACTGTACTGTATGAAACAGAACACCAGCCTGCACTGTCTGAAGTAGCATTGCTTTTTCTTGTTTTGAACCCGCCACTTGCTATTTCCTGTTCCTTCTTCACCTTCTCCAATGCCACTTAGAATTTCATAGACTTTTAACAGGTGTTGAAATATTTATCTCCGTATCCAATATGTATATTTTTGTTGTCTTTCAACTTGTTTCAATTCCGCTATCTCTTTTTTGAAAACCTGGAAAAGGATACAGTATTGCTTGCTTTCCTAAGAATATGAGTTTGCTGTAGTTCTAGCTAGGTGCATCCTGAAGTTCTCTATATTTCCATTTTATTTATTTTCTTAAAAGCTGATGACCTGATATTCTCATAGATCTGCCAAGGTCTCATTCTTGAATAACAATATTTAGTTTGCAAGTATAATTTTATCCAAAAGATTAAGGTTGCTTTCCCACCCCACATTCTTCTTTAGATCTCTGCTATTACCTCCTCCCCAGCATGAAAACTGGTCATGTTTTCTGTCTTTGAACCAGTTATTTTATCTGTGCCTATGCCTGTGGGATCTTCCATGTATACTGACTAATTTGAAGAATTTCAACAGGTCTATGAAGAATTCCTTTTTACTAAAGACAGATATGGTTTTCTCTAATAATTTTTATTTATGTGTCCATTATTTAATATTTTGGAATACTTTACATCACTCTCCCCTATTAGTAGCTGTGTTCTCTAAACCATCTCTACACAAAGGAAAACAAACAGTGCATTCAGAAAGAGTGAAATAAGAGTCTGGGCATTGACTTGCTACACAGCACAAAGCAATATATATAGTAAGTGTGATGTGCTTCGACATCTCTGTCACAAGAAACTGTAGGATATATTACAGTTGTGAAAACACACTTCACACACTCTACCCTTCCTTCTTTTTTCCTCTTTACATGATAGACTTTAGACATACACTAATAGTAGGATTTGCTCTTTCTTTACAATTCTTTGAATAAAGAGAAAAAAAAAAAAAGCCTCATTATTTTCTTCTCATTTCTCTTGCAATAGGAGGGGGAGGTAGGATGCCATCAAAGCTACATAACACATGCCCAAACCAAAGCTTCAGGTATTAGCATGATTCTCATTCCTGCTTGGATTACTCACAAAAGAAGTTAAATATAAATCATAGGTCCTTATTAAAATGAGACTGTTTTATTTTGGGTACTTATTTAGTGAGGATAATATTTAACACTGCATTGTAGGCTATAATAACTCTTTCTGAACAATAAAGAAACAGTAAATGTTCACTTAAAATAAGCTATTGCATGAGCACTGATGAGACATTTACTTTCTAGAAACAGAGTATGGCACCAACTAGTAATATCTTTATCTGAAATTGAAAAAAATAAAAAATATCCCATAGGTCCTTGGGAACAGACTTTGAAAGTGAGGGAGAAAAGTAGGGTAGGAGAAAGGTGTTAATAACAACTGGGATAAACTCAGAGACATCATACTCCTTGCTTCAAAAAACATTTTGCAGACTTAAGTTCAAAGCAATCTGGGTTGAAAATGGATGTGAAAGCACAATAAAAATACATATAAAAGAAAGCAATATCCATTTATTAACAATTCATCTAAGCTACAATTTAGCATATTTCAGCAACTATAAAGTTTAAAAGGTCAAAAATATCAACATCATATATAGACAAACACCATTACAGGGTTTTATAAGCATATTAAGAATTAAAATAAAACAAAAATATATAGTCATGAATATCTAATATTTCCTTTTTCTCTGAAATGAAAAAGGGGACTATATGCATTTTATATTTCTGACTTTGGAAAGTAATCAGCTACAACTAGTTTCAGAGAATCAGATTTAGAATAATTTAATATTAAAATATTCCAGAAAACTAGAACCTAGGAGGAATGATCTCAAGCTAAACAGGAGGCCTTATTTAAGAAACTCTTATGACGTTAAAGACATGAAAAGACTGAAAATACAAGAAATGTAAATCAATCTGTAATTTGTCCAACAAACTTAGTTTTTGTTTTCTTTTTGAAAGAGTTAAGTAAATTGAGAGAGATAAATGTTGATAAAGTATATCTGTATTTTTCCAAGGCAATTAGTTTAGTTCTTCATGGTATGTTTCTCTAAGTTTTCATCTAAATTGAACAACAATCAAAAAAGGAGTTCATTAAGTGGTTTAAGAACTGGTTCTTTAGTAAATCTAAATGTTACTACGGAAGCATCAAGCATCTGTGAGCAAAAGCAGTTCTTGCACATTTCTATAGAGATTGGCTCATGGTCCAATGCTACAGAATTCTTGCATAACCAATTTAGAGGTTGAGAAATATTTTGCTGAAGTATGGTAGACCAATGAAAGGGTAAGACCAGAGAGGGATGATTTTTCTGATGCTTTTAGAAGGTGGCCACTTACAGGATTGTGTTAAGACATGTTAAAAGGTATCAGAAACATAGGACTTTGTGCAAAGCACTAAGTTGTCACAGATAAACCACAAAAAAAAACAAACTAGATACTTCCATTATAAAAAGAGGACATGTATGTTCCCTGAATGTATAAAAGGAGAATGTTGAATAGAGACTGGTAAATGACATTGTCACTCCACAGTTGTGAAATTACTTTATGGTCTCTTTTACACCTTATTTTACATTTTTCCTTTTCAACATAAGATATGATCAGTTACACAATTGCTTACAAAACACACCATTACAAGACCTTGTGATTCCGTGGCACATTGGTACCTCCTACTCTCTGTCCCTAGAACAAATTCAGATTTTTTAAGATCATGTTCTTCATTCTAACTCAGATTTTTTAGGATCAATATATTAGTAAGTGGATTTAAAACAGTGACCCATTATATACCATAAATCATACTAATTAATCTAGTGGTCCCTTCTGGCCTCAGATGGTATAAACTATTAACTATTTTAGGTGACTAAAATAATAACTACCACAAAAAATTTACATCACTACTAAGTTTAACAAAATATTGAAATCTCACTTGTAGTTTGTTCTAACCACTGTGGGATCTCTCAAAATCATTCAAAGACAACAGTACAAAGTCTGATAGAAGTAGAATTTTTGTATAAAGTATAGACTTGTTTGCATGGGGATGCTATTGATTTTTAAAGCAATATCAAATGAAATATCACTATTTGTAATACCTAATACGAATTAAGTAGTCCCTCAGAAGTACCTCCTCAAAGAGCTTTGGAATTAACTGCTGAATGGATTTATCTCCCACCTGAGAGAAGACAATAAAAAATATACAATCCAGTTTCCATTAAAAAGGAAGACTGGTTTACATTCAGCTAAATCTGCCGGATACAAACTAGTTCATACATTCAATTTTCTCTTATAATTTGGTCATGTTCCTCCAAAGACCAGCTTGGGAGAATACAAACTGTGGGGAACAGACTTTAAGATGAAGAGCAAAGTAATTTTCAACAAGATGCTTGCTGGAATGGGATAGACAGGATAGGGAAAGAAGTCACTCTTCTATGACTTAATACATCATTCAGGTTTTGGGGAAAAATGTGGATATTGACTATGGGAACAAGATGGATGCTGATGTGTAACAACAGCTGAATTTCTGATGGAGAATGTGGTTGAGGAAAGACAGAAGCACAAACTATACATGAAACTACACAGTGTGGATTATTATTGTTCATAATGCATTTAAAAGATGACAACACAGGTTTCTTAAAGGCCAAGACTACATTTATTCCAAAAGTTTTTAAGATTCTAAAAGTGCAAAGTGCCAAGCAAATGTAAGGAAAAGTGGATCAGTCATCTCTGATGATCTTTTTTACAACTTTTCTTTTACAAGCATTAATCCTGATTACTGGAAGATATCCGAATATAGGTTCCAGCCCATCAATAAAAAAATAACTTTACGGGGAACAAAAGATCAAAAATGAGAAGTAAAACATTTGGGGAGCTGCACCTGTTTGATGGTACAGATCACTCATGACAGCATTTCAGAATAATTAGATAAGATTAAGTGGATTTTTTAGGACAGAAATTATTTCCTTATAACATTAATCACAGCCTAATGTTTGATTGAATAATGAGACTTTGAAAGCACTTTGACCAATATAATTTTGAATTATTACTTTTTTTTTTTTTTTTGAGTAGCAGTATTGTCTTCATGTCCTGGTTTCAGCTGGGATGTTTAACAAATAAATAAATAAATGCATTTTAAGAAACTGAAAGATATTACTACTTATAATCACCACCACAGGTTTTAATCTCAAATTTCCTTTCCTTGTTTTTTTAAATGGAAAATAAAACTTACTCCACAGAACACAAACAGGAGTCTAGGAAATGTACTTTTTATTGTATGTACATAATTTAGTCATATGTTCATGTTTCAATCCATATAAGGGCATTGTTTTTTCCTCAGACATTTACCTTAAAACATTGCAGGAATTTATTTGGAAAGTTGGATTATTACTGGAGCCGTAAGAATGACCCAACATATAAGCCATGAAGTAAAATTCAGACTATACTGTCTCTCATCCGCATACCAACAAAATAAGTCTTGTCATATCATTTAGTTTCTGCTCAGGATAAATATTTTAAATTTTATTTAAGGCAAAATGAAAAAGCTAAACTTACTGTGAAATCATATATAGTACAAATTATAAATTAAATTATCTCTTTGTACAGAATAAGTAATGTGAAAATAAAAAATACCTAGGTTAACAAGACCCACTGTATCTCGGATTGTTTGGCTTTTTCAAAGGTGAAATTTTTAACTAAAATTTCAATAATAACTTAAGTGGAAAAACTTAATTCCATGAATTAGGCATTTTGTGATAGAAATTTTTTTCTTTCAGCAAATGGAAATTCTTATGTCAAAGTCAACCTAAAATGGAATTTCAAGGGGTATTTAAGGAATTTATGTTTATCCATTCAGATCTTCTTCATCTTAATTTTCTTAGGTTGGCAAATCTATTATTCAGTGTGCTATTTCTTTAAACCAAAATAAATAAACATACTAGAGGTGGAGGGGAGGGAAAAAAAGCAAACAGAGAAGCAATCAGAAACAAAGAATCTATAGCATATTTTATTCTCAAAGCAAACAGAAACCACACACAGAAGACTCTTTAATTCATTTTCTGTTAAGAACAAGTCTTTTTATTATATAACAAGTTGTTTCAATAGTAAAATGCAATCTAGTTTTAGTACCAATGGACTGTACAGTCTTTTAAACAATGGCCATGGTACAAATAATACATATTGTTTATCATGGGGAAATTTCAAGCAGTAAAAGATGATATTATTATGAAACCAGTCATCGTTGCTCAGCCACAAAAAACACAGATGGAAGTTAAAAGAGCCACAGTAATGGATGAGGAGAACAAATAGTTTCTGGGTTTCACTATGCATATTTAGGGAAAACACCTTAATAGCTACTTTGTTCATTTGTTGAAAAGTGTTTGGAGGAAGGTTTTGAATTCTTACTTTTAAGATGAAACAGTTTAGGTTTTCAAAACTACTTACACTTTCATGTAAGACACAAAAGTCACCTTACAATTTTGAACTATTTCCATAAGACTGAGGGGGAAAAAAAAAAAGAAAAAAGAAAACCTAAACAAACAAACAAATAAAAATTCTGAATCTGAGAATAAAACAGCTGTTGCTTTCATTTAAATAGCATTTTGATCAAAACAATCACAGGGAGGGAGGTCTGTAATGTGTAACAGCGTGGGCATATGCAGCATATGGACGAACTACACCACATCTGCTGAACAGATGCGGCAATGGGATAATTCTGAAATCCAGCAGTAGTGAAGCTTAAGTCGCCTTATCCAGTTCAGTCCATATTCCCTTGGGGGGCGGCATGATGTGTAATTAAGGAGTGGTATAAAGTTTTACCTTTCTGTCGTTCTTAATACGCTTTCTGTGCACCTAAAAAATAAACCTCCCCATTTTTCATCTTTGCCAAAGACTTGTTTGGCATTGGAAGTAAAATGTAATGACACTGGATCAAACACAGAGTGCTGAACAGCAAAACCAAGCAGGTGTGTTTGCTTCTCATGTTGTTAAAGAACCTTGGAGATGTACCTCCAGACACCAGGTAGGAACTTCTGGTTTCTGCAGCCACACACCCAAAATAACTTTGAAATAAGATTATTTTCATATGCAGTGTATCTGCCCAAATCCATTAAGAAAAACAATCTTCAACCATCACAAAAAAAAAAAAAAAAAATTCAAAACAGAAATAAAACAACTGTTAAGATGTCGGGTACGACTTGAAGGACTCAGACAGAACGGCCTGTACTGCTCCATTGTTAGAGGGGGACGTACTGGAACTTGTAGGCTACAAACCTTGGGAGGCCTGATAAAGGGAAGAGAAAAGTGCTGAGAAAAGTGCTGATATGGTGAAGAATTGCTACCAATTAGCGCGCGCTGATAAGAACTCTGAAGCATAGCAACCAATCAATTTAACGCACGCATCTTCTGATTTTCTATAAAAATGAGTGTTACATGTAATAAAGTGAGAAGAACTTTGCTTGCATCAAGCTTGTCTCCCGTCTCTCAATCGCGGCATTAATTTCTTTTTAAATCATTGATATGTTGATATGTTGATGAATGATAAAAATTTCTTGGTATCATCTCCTCCATGATGTTTGAACATTATTCATTGCTTTCTAAGCCAGAACAACTGCTTGTCTAATATCAAGCAATTGTAAAATCAAGTTTTTTTGAATGCAAATAGGCTGAACAAGAGGGTGTATTTATTTAGTACTAGCACAGCCAGAACCTTTACATCCAAGGTTGTTTACACTTCAAACAGGGTTTCAGGAAACCCATCTGTAGTAATGGCAGGAACTGCAGATGGTCAGTCAGTCTGGAGAAGTAATGGCGATGAGGAAGGTGGAAACTAACATTTCCTCAGTACATAACAATCTTCCAGTTTCTTCCAGTTAAGCCTGGTCTCTCACACCTGAGGTAAGAATTATTTGCTATGGTAATATTTATTTTCACTAATACTGATTAAGCACATCCTATTAAAAAAAATACAGTCAGTTTAAAAATACTGTGTAGGAGAAATGACAGCAGTTGTCAAGAATCTGCATGTAAAGCAGCCAGCATCACTCACAAAACAATATCATTCACAGCTACATTGCCATTATGTGTGGTTGCTTTATAAAGCATCTTGATAACTTGTTTGACAGCAAGTGCAACTTGTTTTGTCACCTCAGTGGACCCTTTTTAAACCCTTCTGCACCTAAATAGTTAATTAAAAAATAAGGTCATTTAAATACTTGGCTGTCTGTGGGATCCAAAGTTGTCAGGTGGTATTATTGTTTGACTTCAGGAACAAGGTTTTCCAGTTATGTTTGGGGTGTTTTGCTAACTGGGTTCATGAAGGCTAACTGTATGGTGCTACTCTCAAATGGTGGGGTTCAGAATTCAGCAGAATTCACTTTCTACTAAAAAACTTGACACAGTTTGTTAAAACAGAGCATTTTCTTTATAAAAACACTGAGTTTTCTGATTACCCAATGTTTGGGATACTACCATGCAGAAGTAATGATGACTGTCACTGGCTCTTTGGGAGAATTATCTAGTGCATGTATAAAACTTATGTGTGTTTCCCAGGTACAATTAAGAATCAATTGATATAAGATTAAAACTGACCTCATACTTTAATTAAAAGTCATCAGTAAATTCCAGCTTTGGCTAACTAATATCTGTAGACCCAACCGCAGACGAAAGTCATCAGTGTTGAGCAATGGGCTGGCACACCAGTGGAGACAGGAATTTGTTCTCACGTCACTGACTGCATCTAATGATTCAACGGACTTCTCCAGCTGACTGATTCTGACTGAATTCTGAACTTCTTTTTACATCTCAGATGAAAATGTGTCATAACAGATCATGCACAACCTGATTTCAAATAATTCAGGTTTTTATTTCATTCTTTAGTGCCTGGTGTAAGCAAGAATTTAATACACCCAGACATGAGAGATATGTGTTAGATTTATTTTATTGAATACTTTCCTTTTGTGTGTGTCTCTGTGTGTTTGTGTATTGGAGTGGCAGAAGGTGCCAGAAAGATTTATAGACTTTATTTTCTGATAAGTCTTACAAAGGAAAAGGTCATAATTTTCAGCAGCCTGGAATCTAAAAAGCAATAAAATGTACAGACAACTCTCTCTTAAAAGTAATAAAATTTAATAATGTTTTCATGGTTATCTCTTACTATTCCCTTTTTTAAGTTCTTTCCCCCCCCCCCCCACTATACTCATTAGTTTTAATCCCACTATATTCAATAGCTTTAGTTTAAACATCCAAAGGTATGCAGACTTTCTTACCTGTTACACTATTTTCATCCTTTTTGTATCCATTAAGAAAAGTTAGTTTGAAAATGTCAGACCTTAAGTTTACCTTAAAAAACTCTCAGAAAAAAATAGAGAGGAAAGAAAAGTTCTGGGACGTGAACATGGCGAAGGGAAGACAAAACAATAACCCAAACAAACAGAAGAAAAAAAGTAGAAAAAGATATCAGTTCTATCCTCCAGGTGAAATGAATTAATTAAATAAATAAACGTTTCATAGAAAGATTTATCTTAATTATAGCAGAATTCTGTAGGATCTTACCCAATTGAACTCTTTCTAAGAGCAATATCAGAAGATTAGTGAGATCTGAGAAAGTGAGATGATGTTCCAATTTCACAGGAAAGCTGTCTGTAAAAGCTACAGCAGTACTATTAAAGCAGGAACTAAACAGCAAGACAAATTAACATTCAGGTCTGCCTACAGCTATACAACTGAAATTCTGGGTGGATAATTTACATCTGATTTAGGCAGACAATCCATGTTTATTAGCTCAAATAAAACTGGAAATAATCAGAAAGCAATACAGGAAATGAAAACACAAGTGAAACAAAGAATAACTGAAAGGACTGAATGCAATTTGAGAAGAAAACAGCAAATAAAATCAAAACTAAAGTAAGCAAAACTGAGAAAAACTGATTTAGAAATTATTGAAGAAATTATAAATAGCATTTTTTATATTTTTTACAGAAATTTAAATGTAATTTACTAAAACTCTCTTCTTATTTATTTACTATTCATGTAGGGAACATCTATACTGCAAATTAGTTATGGTTCGCTTTACTACATTAGGCAATCTATTCCACAACATTTGTTGCAAGAGAAGCATGTGGATGTTACTACAAGGCTGATCAGGTACATTTTACCTCACATTTGTTCCAGCAGTGTTTAAAAATAAACACTGAAGACTGAACAGATATCCTTCTTTTCCATTTCCAAGGCAGGCTTGGACTGTGCACAGATCATTTTTTCCATATAAAATAAACACTGCATTCCTACAGAAAACACAGGAATTTAGAAATTTGGAATCAAAACAAGTAATAACCAGGATTCCTCTTTGTGGTTTTTTGTTTGGTTTTTTTTGTGTTTTTTTTTTTTTCTTATTTTTCTTTCTTTTTTCCTTTTCTTTAATATCAATCCACCAGTTTTACAGAGAACAGTCTGGACCTCTGAATTTCTAAGAGGTTGGAATAATATTCTACTCTCTCAATTGACACCTTTATTGTCTTTCAGGACACTGATAGTGTTGCAATTTTGAGCACAGCTCTGTAGTTTATTTTGCGCTTTCTCGGATTACAAGCCTTTAATTGATCAATGGTTTTGTGAAAAGAGGTGTTTAATGAAACACCAGGGAGGTACAAAATAATATTGGTATGCTCATTTACACAGTAAATTAGGTAGCCAGATAGGTGTGATTTTTTTTCATTTCCTATTTCTGGAGATAAAGGCCGTATATTCATTATTTTACAACAAATATTAGAGCTGGATATATAGATACATGATCTAGAAACAAGACAGGGAAAACATTCATGTTGTTTGCATCAATCTAATAAGCCAATAGATAGAGTAATATGTTTAGGTACATTTTTGTCTGACAACTCTTCAATTCCTGTAATCGCAGCAATCCCAGCCTGGTAAGCAAAATAGAAAATAATTCTTTCCTACACCACATCTTCTTATAAAATTACAAGCTTTCCTAGGAAAGGCTGGGCTGCAATGGTAACTCATGTTTTAGATGGTGACATCTCAACAGAAAATTCTGAGTAGAAATGTAGTTGAGAACTGTCAGTGTTAGGTTAATAGCTGGACTAGATGATCTTCAAGGTCTTTTCCAACCTAGATGATTCTGTGATTCTGTGTGCGACTGCATGTGCAAATAACACAACAGAGGTTGGAGAGAACAATACAGAGAACAATTATGAGTACACAATACTGTGCAAACTAAGAACAGTCTAAGTTACCCATTATCAAGAAGATATTCACAAAATTGAAATATATAACACAAAATATTTAGTTGTTATGAGATGAAAAACAGAAAGAAATTGTTAATATATTGTAAATCAGTTTTTAACTTCCTCCTAAGCAGCCCTTTTTATTACAAGTGAGAACGAAGTAGTACAAGTTACCCAGTTGCACAAGGCAGATAAACCTCTGTTGTGCTATGCTGCTCCTGTATGTCATTATAAAGTGGGGTTTATAAAGTTTTTGGGGTTTAGTAGGGTTTATAAAGTTTTCATTGGAATAAGTTACCATGGTTCCTAAAGAAAGAGACATCACTGCTGGCCTGCGTCTGTTCTCATATGGCCAATATTGTGCATTATGCACGTTTGATCCTGTGTGCTTTTGTGTAGAAACCTTCCAGGTGTACCACTGAAGAGGGGTTGAACAGGGAAGAGATAAACAACATTGAATTCCTTTGAGTGTTACCACAGGAATAATATCAGGGAAGACAAACACTAACTCAGCCATCTTCTATTAGATTAAAAAACATCTTTTGATCCCTTTACATGGAACACTGCCCAGTTTGGAGGAGATGAGAACTTCATATTTCTTCCTCTCACCCATTAGCTGGCTATTTCCTACTGCACCTTCCTCTCTATTAATCCAGTATACCAGTGCAGAGAGGAAAAAAAAAAATCACATTTTTCTCTGAGCAAAGAAGGAATTTATTGCCTCTGTGTATTTCAGCAATCTTACTTCAGTAAGCTTCCACGTTCTCAGTTCTTGCTGAAAAACTGCAAGACCTTCAAAATCTCAATGTAAATTTTTATTCTGCAGAAACCAAAGAGCTGTGCAGGCAATAGTGATAAGAGGCAGAAATGTGCTTGCGATCTTTTTGAGATACAGGGTGGAGACAAAGCCCTGCAAATTGAAAGATCTCTTAGATCCATTGACTTGAGTACCACTAAGCCTGGGGATTTTCCCAATCCCAGTTGAGGGATCTTTTTTAGAACCTGAAAAAAATAACAAAATACTATTTTTGTTCTCTCCTAATTCACACTCACTTCTCATGTGCATTTTTAAAATGCAAAAAATACATTTTTGTGGCATCGCTGGAGAATAACGGACATGTTGTGAGCGATCCAGACCAAGGGGCCTCACTGTAACAGCAAGCTGCAGCTGTGTTCAAGGACATAAACAAGGCCGAGACGGCCTGAGAAACTGCATTCCTGCCCAAGAGTTAAAGATGTTGGAATGTTGAAAACAGGGGGTCTACCTGGGGGGAGAGCAGCGCGTGGACACCACACTGGGACCAATCATAGAGGGTAGAAGGGCGCATGAACAAGTAGCTTTAGCCTATTAGCAATAAGATAGCGGCACGTGACGCTTGTGATAGAGTATAAATTGCTGTGTAGCCTTTAATAAAGTGGCATCAGCTTGATCAAATTGGTCGTCTAAGTTGTGTCTGAGACTTCCGCATCGGCAGGACCTCAGGAAACAGTTGAGTCTCAGGAGTCCTTGAGAAACAAATGAAGCAAAACACAAGCAAAGCTTTGAAACACACGGAGTAAAGCACAAGCAAAGCCTCCATACACATCACAGTAGTCTTAATAACTGCCAGAAATTCATTTGTTTGAGCCCTTTCCTTCCATTAGGAAATTCAAAAAGGCTTATGGTCCGGGCAAGACATTGTTCCTCAGTCTCTGCTGCAAGCCAAATGTCACCCACATCCTGTAATACAGTTCCCTGGTGAGTTTCTTTTCTCCAAATTTCCAACTCTTTTGCCAATTGATTTCCAAAGATTGTCGGGCTGTTCTTAAGGCCTTGAGGTAAAACCGTCCGCGTGTATTGTGTTTCTCTCCCTGCTTCTGGATTTTCCTCTCGAAAGCAAAGAGCTCCTGACTTTCAGTATCGAGGGGAATGCAGAAAAAGGCATCTCTCAAGCCTGAGACTGAACAACCCCTTTTCCTCAGTGAGGGCTGTTCCCAACGTGTCTGGGTCTGCCACGACAGGATGAATATCCCGGGTTCTCTGGTTTATTGCCCTCAGGTCCTGCACCAACCGGTAATCCTTACCATTGGCCTTTTCAACCAACAAAATGGGGGGGGTTGTATTTTGACTCATATAACTTCAAGAATTTCTCAATTATTGGCACCAACCCATTCCTGGCTTTCGGCTTCAGAGGATACTGTTTAATTCTTATGGGGGATGATCTTAAGGTCAATTCTCACTGGTTCTGCTCTTTTGGATTCTCCCGGGACTTCTCTGGCCCATACAATAGGAATCACAGTGTCTTCTGCTTCTGCAGGTACCTCCGGTGAGTCGGCTTCCCTCTGTAACATAAAGACTTGGGCACCCAAAGCTTTATTTTCAGGAATATGGGTTGGGATTCTCCCTTTTTCAGAAGTGCTTTATGCATTCAGTTTACTTCATAGGTCCTGCCCTAACAGCAGCATAGAGCAAGCTGGTATCTAGAGAAATGGCTGGGTTGACACCCTGTTCCCAATTCCAAACTCCAAAGGCTGGAAAAACAGCTGATTTTCTTTCCGCGCTGTGGCACCAATCACCGACATAAAGAATTTGTTCAGGGGTCTCTTACAAGTATTCAGTACAGAAGATGTTGTCCCCGTATCAACTAGGAATTTAACTGTCTCATTCCCCAGCTTAACTGAAACCAGCGCTTCGGCCGGGGAGTAATCAATGGCTGTCAAGGATTCCAATACTCAGTCAGTTTCTTTTGGGTCAATGATTCTCCCCCCAGATCTTTCCAGTGTTTCAAGAAGCAGCCTAAAGGACAGCCTTTAGAATTCCCAATTGGACAGAACCCATCACAAAAATAACACACAAAACAAAAATAGTACAGTAACAACACAAAACAAATTAGTACAATAATAACAGAAAACAATAACCTAACACAGAACTACAACACACAGCTTATCCTTTTAACCCAAAGGGGACTCTGCTATTTCTTTCCAGTTCCTTAAAATACATCCTGATGGAGACTTTATCAAAATATTTTTAGACTGTTTTGCGCCCATCTGAGTTAAACCTTATTAATATACAAAGCCACAAGCCCTAATCCAACGCACAAACTCAGAAACCGTCATCCAGTAAACAGAGCACGGAATCCAAAAACCGTGACCCAGTACACAAAGCACATAATTCAAAATTACCAAGACCAACGGGTGGGACGCGAACCCACAATTCTCCCAGAGGGGACTGAAGCCCAGTTTCAGACCTCGTGGGACTCAAACCCACAGTATTTCAGACCAGTTGACACTCAAACCCACAGTATTTCAGAGCAGGCATCCTCCAAACTTTCGTCTGGGAGAACTTGTGCAGGAGGGACTCGAACCCCTCGGTACCCTTCTGGCCCAACCTGGCAAGGCTTTCACCACGTCTGACAGCAGGCAACCGGAAATCCTGACAGAATGCCTTTCATCTTACCAGGGGATTTGCTCCGAGCTCTTCGGCCCAGGGATCAGAGGCTCTTCCTGAGAATCCCTCGGTGCCGGCTGCAGGTCCTGTAATCCCACGGATCCGTCGAGACTCAGAAGCAGTGTCCCACCTGGGTCGCCAAATGTTACCGTAAATTCGGTCTCAGAAGAAGAACCCTCTAAGGCTTAGTTGGAAGTTTTAGAAGGCAGGCAGTCTGTGCTGCAGCGCTGGGTGCAGGGGGGATCATTCCACCCAACGGCCATGCTGAAGGACAAAAGCACATTTATTATAGGCAATAAAAGAAAGGAATATTCCTGTCATTTCCCAGAAATACACACCTATTTCCAGAGAATCTACTGCCTATGTCAGTACATTGTTTGGGGGGGAGTCCCTGAGGGGCTTCCACAGGTGTCTGCTGGTTTCTCTGCCCTCGCCGGGATGGACCCATCAGAGCCGCAAAAATGACGTCCTTGGGCACAATCCTGTCCGAGGCCCCTCACAGTGATGAGCACCAACTGCTGGCAGCCATTGGCTAGCAGGCATCCGCTCCCCCCTTTTCTGGAGACTTTGGGCTCACAAATCCAAGCTCTCAGTACTCAACACCCAAACCTCAGTCTGCGGCAGAAAAAGAGCCGCCGTCGCTGTGGCACAGGAGTCAGAGGTCCCTCAGCCGGAGCGGATGCGGTCGTTCCTGTAGCCAGTGCTGATCAGTAAATGGCAAGTATGGAAGCACAGAGGGATCGGCGGGCAACCCCTCGCTACTTGCTACCCCCTCATTGGGACGGGACACAAAGATGGTCCCGTGAAGGTTCCTACGTGGATCTCAGGCGTTACATGCAGGCAGGCAGAAAGCGCCACGTCCCAACGCGCCGGGGCCTGGCCTCAGCTACGGGATCTCGCAGCTACGTTGGCCCTGGGGACCCGAGCGGTTTCGGTCTGAGCCTCCAAGCGTGCCGTGCCGTGCCGTGCCGACACAGGGGTCCCTGGTTTCGAGGGTGACACCCCAGCCCCTCCTGAGCCCCTCTGTGACCCTGTGATGTCACAAATGGGGCTTGGCCACCCCACGATGTCACAAAGGGGTCTCTGCCCACCTGCTCCAGTATAAAAGGCCGCAGCCGCACTGGGCCCACAGTCATGGCGCGTGGCAACGGGCCCACCCTGGCCCAGAGGCTCCCGCTACTGATGCTCAAAGTGCTGCTCGTCCTGAGCAATGCCACGTCGAGGGCCAAGAGCTTCTGGGTAGGTGACGCTGCACCGCGCTGTGCCAGGGGGTGGGATGCTGTGGGGTGGTGTGGGGGGCTGTGGTGTGGGCCTGAGAGCTGCTCCCATCTCACCCAGCTCTTGGGGTCCTGCAGGGGATGAGGAAAAAGGAGAAACGTTGCAGAAGGAGAGCAAAAACACCGACAGAGAAGCTGAGTGCTGAGCGGTCGCAGCCCCAAGCACCCTGCAAACAGCCGCCACCCCACGGCAGGCCTGAGCAAACTCTGTCTCCTTCCTGGGCAACAACTTCTCCACCGACAGAGAGAGGAATGAAGGAGCCCACACCGACCCTGGAGACATGGTGAGTGCCAGGGGAGACCCCCAGATCCTGCCCCAGCCCCTCAGCCCGTGCCCTGCCCGTCCCGCCGGAGGGGCCGGGGTGCAGCAGGTTCACTTCCCTCTGCTCCTCTGCAGTGCCAGCGCGAAGGCGCCAAGCATGGAGGACCTGTGGCGGCTGCTGCCCGGGATGGTGTACTCCTTGAGCCTCTCCTCGATGTCTAGCTCCGATTCCTTGCACAGCTTATTCTGTGTCCCACCCAGGGAGTGCTTGTATCCGCCGCATCAGACACACTCCTCAATGAGTGGCTCCATTTCATCAGGGGACAGCTTCTACATCCCCGAGTGCGGGCTTGCTGCCATGGCAGAGCTGGTGGCACAAGAGCGCTCGGGACACACCCAGTCCCCCGAGGATGATCAGGGGCTGGTCGCAACAGCGGGCGACGATGAGACCCTCCCCAAGGAGCACCCCCAGCCCCTCACCTGCATGGAGGTGGAGGCGAAGCTGTGGCAGCCGGGAGGCAAAATGTGGCTCAATGCGCAGAGAGTGGAGCTGCCACGGGGGCTCCTGGACACAGACAAGGCTGTGGATGGGGGACAAGATCAGCAGGAACAACGTGGCACCGGACAGGAGTCCCAGCTCTGGAGGTGTCTCTCAAGGCCTGCTGGCAATGGTGCTTATGATCCTGCTGCTGCTGCTGTTTCCCCAAGCCCGCAAGGTGACAACGCTGGTCCCAGAGGAGCAACAGGCACCCCGGAGACAGCAGACGGGGGTGTAGGGCTGGGAACCTCCCTGGGGTGACCCAACCTGATACCGTAAAAAATTAAATGATCTTTTCTCCATCCCTGGTGCCGTGGTTCTTCCACCCAGCCCTTGATGCGCCTTCTCCCCCATCCCTTTGCCAAACCTCCCCTTTGGGTCCCTTGCTGACCCCCCCCTCCTCTGCCGGGTCTCCCCCAGGTCCTGGCTTCGAGCTCCCCCAGGCTTTGTCCCCTCTGTCCGGCCCCGCATCTGTAAGCACCACGACGGGGACGTTTGCTTGGCCCAGAGCTGCTCCTGCCAGAACAGGCAGGGACTGTGCCTGCCTGCACCCTGCCTCCTGACCCCCTCCAGAGCCCGGGTGGGCTGCGGGGCACCAACTGCACTAACAGGGTGATTGGACAGGTCAGGTCATTGGCTCTTTTCACCTCAAACAAATTCAACAGTCAGAATCCAATAGAACTCTTAAGCAGATATTCTTTATTAGCAGCGCTGTTGTCGCCCTGGGGATTCTCCACCAGAAGGGCTCCCAAGAATTAGTAAGGGACATCGGTTTACAGACATGCAGATCATAGATATTCATTAGATTTCCTAGACGGGGGTGTCTTATGATAAGAAGGAGTTCCCAGAATTCACTTAGACAGTCCCAGCATGCGTAGTGAAAATAGGGTGAGGGTCTTTGGTGGTCGAGGGAAGAAGTAAGCAGTCTTCTTCACAGTGTTCGCTAGCTGACCCTCTGTCCAGAGCGTGCGCTGTGAAGTAAAGTCCAGGTGCCTCCTTCCGAAATCAGCAGAATCATGTAGGGAGCTACAATAGGGTCTCTGTGTCTCTGTGTTCGAGCCCCCCCCATCTTAGTTTTCCCATTCTAGGTGTTGCCCAGGTGCCCACTGAAGGCCTCGAGTCTTCTCCCAGTGATTTCCATTGGGAGCCTGACGAGTGTTTCAATCTTACCTAAACAGACAAAGGGGCCTTGTGGCATCGCTGGAGAATAACGGACATGTTGTGAGCGATCCAGACCAAGGGGCCTCACTGTAACAGCAAGCTGCAGCTGTGTTCAAGGACATAAACAAGGCCGAGACGGCCTGAGAAACTGCATTCCTGCCCAAGAGATAAAGATGTTGGAATGTCGAAAACAGGGGGTCTACCTGGGGGGAGAGCAGCGCGTGGACACCACACCGGGACCAATCATAGAGGGCAGAAGGGCGCGTGAACAAGTAGCTTTAGCCTATTAGCAATAAGATAGCGGCACGTGACGCTTGTGATAGAGTATAAATTGCTGTGTAGCCTTTAATAAAGTGGCATCAGCTTGATCAAATTGGTCGTCTAAGTTGTGTCCGAGACTTCCGCGTCGGCACATTATTATGTCCTGAAAGTTATTTTTCTTCCCATTGAATTTTCTGTGCTAAGTTTATCTTGTAACCAGTATTTTATGTACATTATCTAGGTAGTGTATGAATCCCATAAAGTTGCTCTTTTCATTAAATTGCAGACCTGGCCATGAATTAACCAATAAGTAGTATGAAGTATTCTGCTTCTCAGACTGGATTAAATACCAGCTGCTTTGATCAAACATGTAAAAAAATCTATTACTTTCCAATGAACATAATGTTCTACAATCAACTTGATTTGTATTATGTAGGGAACTACAATTCTACTCATTGTTACTGGGAATGATATATTCCACCGCAGTATCAGCCAGGCCTCAGAGATAAGAGGCTTTAAGAGTTTAATTAGAAAGGTTTTTAGTCTTAAAGATATGCAAAGAAGATTAATACTAGTGGGCTTGAAAGCTACATATGATCTCTGATGACAACTCTTGGTTTGAGGCAAATACTTGTTTTCTAATTAAAACCCACAGTACTTAAAATGCTTTGAAGAGACCTATGCAGCCATTCTTATTCTCCAGTTGCAGTGACAATCAAAATATTGACACTAATCTGGATTTCTGCACTCAGAGGTACTGAGGGAAACAACTGAGATATGTAGCATTTGTCCCTGAAAAATTCCCACAGACCTAGAGCTATCAGTTACAGTAATCACCTTTTTCCATACATGATCATCACATATGTGAGCTGTTACTAAAAGAAAACCATATACATCAGATGTTTTTGCTGTAATTGATAAAAATCCTGGTGTTTCCTTTACATTTATGGAAGGTGAATAATTGGGATGATCCGGCTCTGTCACGGGAACCATTGTGAAACAGTGAAAACATGCTACTAGTAATTAATAAAATATCATTTTGTCACTTCTGAACTTTATAAAAACCCCACTGGAAGGACACATAGGTTTTGTGCCATCAGAGTAGAAGTCTTAGGACAAACACACCACAGTTTATATGAGAACACCTAGAGTCCTAATCATGGTTCACAAGTTGAACAGTAACTATACATGCAAGATAAAAGTACTGAAGAGTGAATACAAGCTTTCTGAGACAGGAATGGTGAGATTAAATCTGAGAAGCAGAATGAGGAGGGAATAACAGCAGCCCAGCCTAACACATCTGTAGATAAATTTTCTAAATACATTTTCTATTTATATATGAGAGAACACAGTACCACAACAACTTCATATTCTAGTCTTGCAGCCTTCTCATATGGAGAGTGATTGTGACAGATATACCTTGTTCATACTAGACATTAAATAGGAGTCCTTCTGGCACTGTGAATGCTGCAAGTGTTACAATAATCTTGGCAAATAAACAGTCATAATCAGATGTCAAACAAGAAGTCCCATTTGAATAAACAAAACTTTTTTATGCCACTGTGTGCTGCAAATATTGTATCACAGCATGCTAAATGTCTGTCTGGAAGGAACAAGATGATAAAAGTTCTGATGATGTGAAATGGTATGTTTTAACTACGAAGACTCTTAATTTTGTTTCTACAGAGTTTAGACAGCCATGGAAAAAGCAACAGCTCACAGGGAACGTATGTCTTCTCTACCTAGGGCAGCTGATACCAGCATTGTCAAAAGAAAAAAAACAAACCAACAAACCAAACAAAAACCACCCAAACCAGTTCTGTTTCTGTGTAAAATATAAAAATAACTTAATACTAGCCAAAAACATGAAAAGTAATTTACTTTTGCAAAGAAAAAAAAAATAAAGAAGCAGAAAAGAAGTAATGTTTGCAGATGAAACTTCTGGACCTTGCTGTACTTTCATCTCCCTCCTACCCATTCACCATACAAATACAGACAGCAAAGATGTGAAGAATATTTTCATTGGTTTTTCAGATGACCAGTTGTTTTTAAACAATAGGAGAGCAGGAGAAAGACAAAGAGGCTAGATCTCAAGATCACCAGACATATCGCTTTTAATGGCCAAGAATGGCAAAACAGATGCTGAAAGCATGAATTTCAGCACTGGAGAAATGCTCATTCATAATATGCAGTTTTACATCTGCACTGCATATTTGATCTCAGCCTGAATTCAAGTCTTGTCTCAAAAGGCATCCCATTCTCTACTGTTTATCCAAATTGGGATGGTGAGGTATTTTTCCAAGACAGTAGGCAGTATATTTACTAAAACTCACAACTGCCAACAACCAGTGCTTCATACCCAAGACTCGTATCTATTCATTTGCTATTAAGACGTGCATGTCAATTGTATTCATTCATAGTTAAGACTAATGTGTTTGAAGGCATGGATTTCAGGTGAAAGTTTAAGGAGAAACCAGCACATCCTGTCAAAATAGCTAGCTTAAAGCAACAGCAAAGCAGGGTGAGGAAATCCTTTTAGCTAAGAGTGGTGCCCTAATCTGCCACAGAGATACCCACCCACGGGATTACACTGAGTCCATATGGAAAGATAATCTCCTTGATAGAAGTTGACTACTTATGGCTACTATCTTTTATGAGAGAGCCAGATACTTGTAAACATTCATCTTTTTATTCTGTTGTCTTTTAATCTAAATGTCTGATTTTACCCTGCAGCAAGGGAGGAGCTTCACACAGCAAGGGCATAAATCTTAGTTAAAACATGCTAAGTACTGATTGCATCTGAAGTACTGTTTTCCTGAAGTATATCAATTTAGCATCAAATGAAGGAGAAATTTCAGTTTGCACAAAAGGGGACCTGGGTCTTTCAACAGTGTCAGTCCAGGGGCTGTATTTTAGAGGAGCTAGAGCTCAGGGTTAGCCCATAAACAGCGTTTGAACACAGTTTGATTCACTCTAATCAATACTCAACTCCTGCTGATGGTAGCCTCACATGGTATAAGCTAGCCTGATGTACCTCCTTAGTACAGCCAAAAGGTATTCGAAATACATTTCTCATTTCTGTATGAATATCTCAAGATAGGTTTTCTTCCTCACATACCAGTACATAAAGTCTCCCAGCACTAATGTGTACTTGCTGGTCCTATAGATCCGTCAGTATGGGGTCACATAGACCATTTATTTTTTCTCTTCTCTAAGCAGAGATTGTTTATGTATGCTAATACCCCAACATTAAATTTGCACAGATGGTGGTAGCAATTTATTTACCTACTCTTATCTGCTCATCTTTCCCCTTCAGGTATGAGTCACTCCCTAGTTCCCTTACAAATCAGATAAGCATAATTCTGCTTACTAATTAAATCACTAAATTGTTAGCATAAATTAATAAAGTTATGGAGGACTTCCCTAGTACATCTCAAATAATGTTACCTTTTTGTATGAAATGATGAGAAGGTCACGGTGAAGATGAAAGCAACTGTATCACTAAACTTCAGAATAACACCCTATACATAATGTACTGGTTTGCATGTAGTAGGCAAATACAACTCAAGCACTTCCTAACTTTGATATCATTTTGAAACATAATTATCTTTAATGTACCTGTACATGTAATTATACCATGTGTAGAACAGATTTTAAATCCCTTCTTAATTAGCAATAACTATGGAACTTAGGGTTTTCGGTTACCTAGGAAAAAGGTTATGAAATCAGCAAGGAGAATCAAAATGCTGGAAAACACCAACAGGTCTGCTTCTTCAGCACTGGCAGAACCCTTTGTACTGTTGGTCAAGTGATTAAACTAGGAATAGTTATTGCTCACAGCATCACAGTATTTATTCAAAATGCACAGAAGTTGTCACATAACCAGATTCTCTTTTACTGTAATGACAGCTCCAGTATATCAGTTTACTCTTTCTCATTAATGATAATATTTGTCTTGTCATGATCAAGCTATCATGGAACTGAAGATTCTACATATGCAAAAATCTGACATCCACATAAATCTTCAGATCGTACACACCACTGTTTGTTTCTGTTCCTCTTTCTCATCATTCACAGACTCACAAAATAGTTGAGGCTGGAAGGAACCTCTGGAGGTCATTTGATCCAACCCTCTGCTCAAGCAGGGTGAACCAGAGACCATGTACCATGTCCAGGTGGTTTTTGAATGTTTCCAGGGTTGGAGACTTCACAACCTCTCTGTTCCAGTGCTTGGTCATCCTCACAGTAAAGAAGTGTTTCCTTTAATTGTTTTGTGGATTACTTTTGGTTTTTAAAGTACCAGTTCTTATTTCTGCATAAGTTTATACACAATGATATGACTATTGAGTAGAATGAATATTTGGTGTGCATACTAGCATTCAGAAAGAAAAAAAAAAAAAAAGAGAGAGAAAGGGAGAGGAGAAAGGGAGAGGAGAAAAAGGGAGAGGAGAAAGGTAAAAGCCTGCTGGAAATATCCACTGAAGTTCTTATACACCCAGAAGAAAAAGAGAATTTCCTACTAGCTGAGTTTGTTTCAAATATCTGAAAGGTGGGGAAGAGGGGAAAGACCATGAAAGGCAAGTCTGAGTAACTCAAACAATGAACATATCCCCATAGATTTGTTTCTCTCTGTAAGAGCATGTAACTGCAAGAGAGTTATTCCCAGTCTAGGAGCAATATAGGATGCTAGGTTGCAATATTCTGTTTCCCCTTATTTGCCAGATGTGTTACATTTGGCTGATTCCCCACTGAGTTATGATTTAACCTAGCATCCTAAGGCAACCCTTCACGGAGTAAGAAGATATTCTTGGTAGTGTTGTTTCTAGTTAATTTAGTACTGAAAGATAGGAAAAGTAGAAACATGGTACTGTATAAAAGGAGAAAGGTAGAGAGCTGAAAAAAATTTCAAGGCGTTTTGCTTCAAGTATGTGAGAAAAAACAGATGAAAGAAATTCATTAGGTGAAATTAATCTTTGGAATAATCATTATTTTTATATAAAAGCTAAGCATTAACTACCAGTGGAATAAGATGTACCTAAAGTTATAGGTTTATGAAGTATGTTAAAAATCTACATAAGTATGTTGGAAAGAAGGAAATGGGGTGAATTTCAGAAGGTGAGTTTTGTGTGCCTGGTGCATATCTGTACTAATTCTACTACATAGTGAAAGACTGCACAATTTTTCAGTTTTGTTACACTCTATGACTCATAAGATGGGGTTTTTGGTAGGTATCTTCCTCCATACATTTCTCTCATTAACAGCATTTAAATCACCATAAATAAGAGGTTTTAAGGATACGTCTTCTGGCTTTTTAAAAAGTGACTAATTTTCAGGTTTGCATTCTCTTATTTTTGAACTTAAAATCAAACAGTTCAAAAGGAAACATATTTTAGAAGAATTCTGAAAAACGACAAATTTTACTATCAACCTCACAGTTCATGACAAGGAAAATTAAAAACCTAAATTAACGGAGTAACACTCAAAATTACTTAGGTCTCATTAAACGATCATATAATTAACTGAAAAAAAGTTCGTACAAAACAAAAAAAGTTTCTATATTTGTATTTCTGTATTTTAGATACCTTTATACAGGGCTTTGTGACAGGAACAGTTATTAGCATTATATACACAACTTTCAGCTTGACAGAAAATCTGCTGGCTAAAGTTTCATTTCTGTGTTGGATGCTTTCATGAACCTGTGAAACCCTTTCAGAGTGACACAAACATCTGATATTCCAGTTTGCATATATGTTATATGGGTATACGTTATGCCTAAGCACTAAATTTTAACAAATGGATTATTTGCTGGAATGAATCTTAGTATATGAATAGTTATTTGGGTATGGGGTTTTGAAAATGACTATTTTTACATATTATTCTGAAATGCCATATGAAACATTGAAATACCTTTTATTTTTTTTCTTTTTTCTCCACTTGGTTTTAAAATATGTAAGATTAAAGAAACCAAAACCACAGTGTGTAATTAAGTAACATCTAAACTAACTAGCTATTTAAACTAGAAAGTAATTATTTGTAGTTAAGTTTTAAGAGAAGGATGTGACAAGAGTTAATATGGAGTAAAAGAAAAGAAACCTAGATGATATTCTCATTTTGTCCGAAACAAATTGGTCAATTTGGCCAAATTAATTCCTTGGGTTACTGCAGAAAGATTTTTCTGAAGTTTGTTCTAAGCTCAAAGAAGACAGCAGTTCTGTTAAGGGAGACAGAAGAAATTAGTACTAGCACAAATGCTCTCAGACATGTCTGAAGGCAGAGAGAAAGATTAGGCAGGGCCATGACAAATGCAATTAAACTTTCAGGTACAATACATGCCTTATTGAAAAGGCTGTCACAAATTTCAATGAGGGCAAAAAGATACTTCCCTTTACCTCTGATCCAGTAGAATTCACACACATCAGATGAAGGAGAAAAAAACACAAAAACAAAAGAAAAAAAAACAGTGAAGAGGTAAGCAGGATGGAGGATCATTTCCTAAAATTTCTTGGGCTCTTGTTTAGTGATTCTCTACTCTTGAAAAATTATCAGACCTGATCTCCATCTTCTTTGCCCGTCCAGTCCTTGGCTCTGATATTTTTTTTCTCCTCATTATTTATCAATTTCTTGTTACTTGATGGGACACTTATCCATGTCCCATGTTAGCTGGTACCAGTTATGTGTTGCCTCACAAAAATTAACGACTTCCTGGAGCTCATCAGTGAGGCCACCCTCTTGAGGCCACACTGTTCCTCCATGCCTGATAATTGAAACCTAATGTTGATAAGCTCAGCTCAATTTTCAAACAACAAGATCTAAACCTTTACACAAACACAATTACAATGCTCTCAGAAACCAGTTCACTCTGCATGCAAAATTTAACCATTGTGAGTCAGGTTTCTCAGTGCCTCCCAGCTACCAGAAGCAATGGTGGCTACATGCCAAATTTCACCTTAGCTTTGATTCATAAAAATAAACCCCACCTCATGGAGAACACAGTGGAAAACTGACCTTTAATGTGCTTTTAGAGTTTCACATAAGCGATTTTACATTTTAACGTGTTTTAACTTGTCACACTATTTGCATTATTTTAAAAATGTGTATTGCAGAAGGTTTCAAACAGATACTCATGTAACTTCCTGTTTAACTATTCTCAGTATTAGGAGAAAATATATTAATGAACTGAGATGGAACAACCCAGCCCTACCGCTTCAATATTCTCAGCAACCAAAATATAAATGCACTCAGACAAGGTTTGTCATGTAATGTCATGCATTTGAAACCAAAACACAGGATGGCAAGAGAAGTATGTACATACACATGCTGAAGTTTACACAAAGCTGACAACTCCAAGGAGTGACATTATTGTAGGGAATGGCACTCGGAAGATCTCGCGATGTACGGAAAGAATACTTATAGCCTCCCCTCCTTTCCTTTGTTACTAAATAAGGTAATAGGTAAGCCTGTAACGCCGAGGGCACACCCACAAGGGAGGTGCTTGGCGAGCACATATATGCCAGTTGCGCAATTCAATAAACGGACATTTTGTAACCACCACATTGGTGTCTGTGCTGATGTCCCCGAGAAGGTCTTAACCCCCTGCGGTATCGGGCCCTGCGACCTGAGCGCCACCAACAGGTGGATAGGCAGGCTTAAAGATGCAGAGCCAGCTACAATAAGTGGTGACCCCGATGTGATCTGCAGTCACGGTCGTCGGTGCACAGCAGGAGGTGAGGGAGCTCCACGCAGGATGGGAGACTCCGCGGCGCGCCATGGAGGCCACAATTAAGGTACTGAAAAGATGGGGCGAGCAACATAAGACTTCTATGAAGTCAAGGACACTGAAAGCTATGCTACAAAAACTTATAGGGCTTGGCCTGTTGCCGGAACCAATAGACTGCATGAAGCCGGAGCTCTGGCCGCAGACAGAGGCGGTGCTGACGGGGCAGGCGAAGCTAGGAAGGCCAGAGCATTTAGTGGCTTGGGGGAAGGCAAACGCGATGATGATAGCTACCCAGGAGGAGCAACAGGCGTGGCGGGATGCGAAGAAAGGTCTGTGGGGTCTCACAGAGGAGACCACCCAAACGGAGGAGCTCACGGCGAGCTCTGACGATGAGGGGGGGGAAGACATAGTAGGTAAGATAGAGGCGTGGCCCATAGAAGGCAAGCCATCAGGGGGAGATGGGAGCAGAGAGCAGGGGAAGAAGGGCGCGGTCCCGTCTGCACCCCCCGCACCCCCCCCCCCCCTGTATCCTTGGGAGGGGATGCAGAGGGTGGAAACCGAAGTGCGTAGGCAAGAGCTGGCAGAAAAGGGGCGCGCGAACATGCAGCGTTCGGGGGTGGATATGGGGGCAGTCCAGCAACGACAAGGGTCGCCCAAGGGCCGGGCCAAGGAGAGCAACCTGGGCAGGACCCGCTCCTTGATTGGTTGCCGGGTGCTCCCCAAACCCCCGTGGGTGTTGCGCCATGGAGTGCAGTGGGGCCGGCAGAGCCTCGCCATATAAGGGAACTGAGCGACCTGTTTGCTCATTGGCGGGAGCCAAGGACCCGGATAGGGTCGGATGGCGAATCAGAGAGCGACAAAGCAGAACATGACCAAAAATGGAAGCATGAGAGAGGTTGGGGGGCGCGGCCCAACCAGCGGGAGGTCCACCCACCCTTAGAGCCGCCCATAGCGGAAATGAAAGGGCTGATGACGGGGCTCGCTAGGGCGGTGCAGGAACTATCCGAAGCAGTTAGAGAGAACAGGCGGCTGGTGGGGGGGGGGGGTGGCGCCATCCCCTGCGCCGAGGACACCCACAGATTGGCCATAACCAAGGAGTGCATTATGTCAGGGGTAAAGCTTGGGCCTGCAGCAATACATGCCTACCCAGTCAGGGTTACCCCCACAGGGCAGCAGGAGTGGTATCCACTTGATGCGAAGGCTGTGCAAACCCTATTTAAGGCAGTTGCCGAACACGGTTTAGGACACCCAGAAACAACTTTGCTATTAGAAACCATTTTAGTATTGCCACTGACCCCCTCTGACATGCGACAGCTGGTGAAAGCGGGTTAAAACCAGCAACGTATTTGCTGTGGATGGAGGGATGGGGAAGCCAAGTTAATGCTGTAGTCCATGCGGCTGCCAATCAGCAGCACCCCTTACATGGGACTACCCATGACCGCCTATTAGGGCGGGGTGCCTTTGCAACAATGCCGGCCCAGTTACAACTGCGGCCCAGAGAATTCACGGCCACTACTGAAGCTGGCAAACAGGCCTTTACGGACGTAGCCAAATTAGAGAAGAAGGAGCCCGCTTGGACCTCCATGAAGCAGGGGCAGAACGAGCCATTCTTACAGTTTGTCGACAGGCTTCATGCTGCGGTTTTAGAGTCAGATCTACCCGATGGTGCAAAAGAGGCCGTGCTAGTGGAGTGTATTAGGCAGCAATCCAATCTGTTAATCAAGGGCATTGTAAAGGATGTTCCCCTAAACACACCTGTTGCTGCCCTCCTCCGGCAAGTAGTACAAAAGGAGGCCTTGGTACATTCCCCAGGGGACATTCATTTCACCGAAAGACCTGTATCCTATAGGAAAAGTGATACGCGAGGCGTCAATAAGAAGCCTCAGCAGACGAACCAACAGGGACCACGGTCCTCAGGGATTGGGCCGTGCTGGGTGTGCGGAAAACCTGGTCACTGGGTGTGAGACTGCTGGCATAAGCGTCTACAGCAGGGAAACGGGAGCGGGGGAGCCAGGGATGGGGGCAGGGTTCCTCCTATGCGTTACAGACAGCCCCCACAGAACAAAGGCGACTCCTCTTATACTCCCCGAGTGATGGTGAGATATACCCAGGGATACCCTCCGGAGAGCGACCCAGGGAGGGCCCCTCAAACGATGGGTACACCAGAGCAGGAACAGTGGCTCTGGTCTTAGACTGTAGCGACAAACCCATGGTCACCGTTTGGATAAGTCAGCCCCGCCCTGGAGGAACCGAAGAGATAGTAGTGCAGGCCATGATCGATTCTGGAGCTGACGTGACAGTTGTGGGCAAGAGATGGTGGCCAGGACAGTGGAAGACCACGTTTGGAGGGTTTGTGACAGGAGTAGGAGGGGAAAAGCTGGTGTACAGAGCCATTACCACGACAGTATTTAAGGTTCGAGACCAGAACAAAGGGACCCTAACCGCGACATTAAAGCCCATTGTATTGACAGAATTCCACGGGGTCCTGCTAGGCCGTGATTGTATGCCGCAGATGAAAGTCGGCATCACAAATTTAGGGTAAGGGCCACTGCCGAGCACATACCGCCTCTAAGGCTTACGTGGTTGACAGCCACACCGGTATGGGTCGAGCAGTGGCCACTTAACTCAGAAAAATTAAACGCACTCTGTCAATTAGTGGAAAGAGAAGTGCAGGCGGGTCACTTAGAACCCTCTACAAGTCCCTGGAATACTCCTGTGTTTGTCATCCAAAAGAAGGATAGAACCAAGTGGCGCTTACTTCATGACCTCAGGGCTGTGAACCAACAGATGCAGGCAATGGGTGCCTTACAGCCAGGGTTACCCCGGGGCTCCGCCATACCAAAAGACTGGCCCATTGTGATCATTGACATCAAAGATTGTTTTTTCAGTATTCCTTTGCACCCCGCCGACAAACAGAGATTTGCCTTTACCGTGCCATCCATAAACCTCACTCAACCAGCTCAGTGCTGGCAATGGACTGTGTTACCGCAGGGTATGAAGAACTCGCCTGTCATTTGCCAGCTATATGTGGCCAGGGCTATCACGCCCTTAAGAGAAGGTGAGCCTGACCACCATGTAATACATTATATGGATGACATACTACTAGCGGCACCTACAGAACAGCAAGTAGAACACCTCTTTCAACGCGCCAAGGCCTTACTTCAACGACATAATCTGAGCATTGCCGAAGCGAAAATCCAACGTGGTACACGATTACAATACTTGGGCATGACGCTGACAGGGAACAACATAAGTCCGCAGCCAGTGGCTCTCACCCCGAGCGTTGCCACTCTCCACGACGTTCAGAAATTAGTTGGGGCCTTACAGTGGCTCCGCACCTTTGTCTGCATCCCCTTGGGATTTATGAAACCCTTTTATGAACTATTAAAAGGCGAACACCTGTGGGAGCCCAGAACACTCACGAAAGAGTGTCAAAACAACTTGGATCTCATACAGGCCATCTTACGACAACAGCAGCCATTGCAACGATGGGATCCGAAACAGTCAGTCGCAGCAGGCTGCTTCATTTCTGAACATGGGACAGTAGGCAGCCTGTTCCAAGGCACAGATGGTAAGCCTGTGCCCTTAGCCTGGGCTTACCAAAATACCAACAAAGCTGCTTTCGTCACTATTGTTGCTGTTTTGGCAGACCTCATAGGATGCTTACGCAACATGGCTCTGTTACACTTTGGAAAGGAACCTGATACGTTCCTCATACCCTGGAAGCAACAGGTATGGGAAAATATGGTTGCTCATTCTGAAGACTTACAACGTGCCATCTTTGACTTTCCGGGCTCCATAACAACCGGGAAAGGCCTACAATGGATTACCCGCCTGAAAACGCTCCAATTACAACCTACCCTACCTCTATCAATGCACCCTCTTCAGGGCACAACATATTTTACAGACGTCTCGTCACCATCTCAGACAGCCACAGTTGTGTGGAAGACTGAGGGATGCTGGGAAAAGAGGATGTGGACCCAAACCGACAAATCTGTACAGTGGCTGGAAGCCAAGGCGGTCCAAATGGCACTCCAACAAGAGCCAGAAAATCCTATTAATGTTGTTAAAGACTCTTTATATGTCTATAAGCTCGTGCACAAAATGACAACAGTGGGGTTTGTGCAAACGGAAGCCTCGACTCTACTTTATGAGGCTCTACAACAACGCACAGGACAGGCCTTTATCACCCATGTAAACAGTCACCAATCCCTACCAGGTCCAATTATAGACGGCAACCATCAGGCGGATCAGGCGGCGCACGGTGTGTGGTCAATAGACACCGCAAAGAGCCTACACGCCTTCCTACACCTTGGAGCGAAAGCCCTAGCAAAAACATGCCAGATTCCCCTGTCACAAGCAAAGAACATAGTGGCACTTTGCCCCTATTGCCAAAAAGGCCCACTGTGGGAGGCAGGCATCAACCCACGAGGCCTCTCCTCTAACCAGATTTGGCAAACCGACATAACGGAATGTGACTTGTTAAAGCCAAATAAATACCTTATAGTAACTATCGACACCTTTAGTTCCACAATACTAGCCACGATGAGTCGTAAACAGACAGCCAGACACGTCATTGTTCATTGGGAGGGCGTTATTGCATTATTAGGAAAACCACAAGAAATCAAGACAGACAATGGCCCTTGTTTCATTGCTAACCGCACAAAAGAATGGTGCGCGTTATGGGACATTAAGTTAGTACACGGCCTCCCTTACAATAGTCAAGGTCAAGCCATAGTGGAGCGCGCACATCGCACCCTAAAAACAAAGCTCCAGCAGCTTGGGGAGGGGGAAGGCCACGCAGGAACAATACCTGTAGACCGCCAACAAGCTCTCTTGTCACGCGCCCTATGCTCTAAATCATTTCTACTATCCCTTAGTCCAAATCAGGGAACCAGGCTCGATAACTTGGGAGTCGGGGTGGTCGCTGAGAGTGCTTGGGCGTGGGTATGCGGCAGTAGAACAAGATGGTATAATTAAGTGGGTACCTGCACGGTGCGTAAAACCTGATCTAACATGAGATGGAGCTTTGTCTTACAGCGCTGGTGGTGGATCACCCTCTTTGGCTGCGCATTGCTGAGTCACGCAGGATACTGGAGGGAGTGGGCGCGAGCACATCACCGCGAAGACGTCTGCTTTCCCTTAGATACGGGAGCAGAATCCTGCTATGTCTTCATCACAGCCGCCTTTCATAACGGGTCTAAAGAGCCAGTGCCCATATCCAAATCTAAGAACGTAACAGGTGACGACTCATCTCCTTTAATTGCTCGAATATGAATAATACCTGGTGGTGTCAACATCTTGACCTCTTATGGCAGTCCCCTGTGTTACATATGGATATTGTGTCTGTGACAGTGAAAGAAATAGATGCAGCTCGCTGGTCATACTACGGCCTAAGAAATTCTCGTTGGACCTTCCCGGAACACACTACTGTAAGTAACTCCTCAGTAGTGACCCTACGCATACTTTGGAACATGCTTAAACCACAGACAGGCATTGAGGCGAGCTTACCATATATGCAGCCCTGGCACCCACTTGCCAAATTGAAACCAAAGAATGAGACACCATTGTGGGTTCTCATTGTTGACCAGCCCCACTACGCCGTGGGCCGGGGGCACATAAACTCCCTTTTGTATCCGTCCAGGTGGAATACAACCGTACAAGAATGGATGAAAGACCAGGTAGACCAAATTGACATACCCTTTGTAGTGATGAAAGAACCTACGTGCTTCAAGCAACAGTTGGTAGTGTTATGTAATGGTATAGTTTACTTTTTTTTGAAACCAAAGCTAGATTATGGGCTATGTATGATAGGAACTTTGCAATCACTTATATGGGTACCGGAATTGACAAACAATAAGCGGAGAAAGCGAGCAGCCATGGGGGACCAGCTCGGCAAAGATTGTTATGACAAAATAGAACTACCACTATGGGCCAATGCTGGTGGAGTATTTACTCTTGCCTTTGTTCCCGGTTTGGCCGTAGCTCAAAATACTCGTGCCATAGGAGGGACCGTGTGTACATTGTTAAAATTACGCAATGTAACTGAACTCATGCATAAGGATGTACAAGAGCGCTTCCAAAAAACGCAATATGTCTTAGAGGCCCACACGGAGGCCATTAACATGCTGATTGACATAACTGCGCAGGGAGGCTGTAAAAGTGTGATGTTTAGGAACCTAACCTTTTGTTGTATACAAGGCAAAGACTATGATAAAATTGGGAGAGCAAATGTATTAATTACGCAGCTGTTGGAGAACATCAAGAAAACAGCTACCTTTATGAAACCGGAATGGTTTGGGCAGCTTGACAACATGTGGGCCTGGTTCACTGGTTGGTTTAGTTGGGATTGGCTCATTTGGGGAGTCATTGGGGCATGTAGCGTACTTCTTGTTATTTGCATTGCCTTTACCTGTATTAGTGCTATGGTTCGTAAGTTGTTTAAGAAGGTTAACGTTTTGTTCTTAGACCGACATGTAGGTATTGCCTACCAGCGCTTAGCACAACAAGATAATGACAATCCACCAAAAACTACGATGTTATAAGGCATGGGGGGGGGGGGGGAAGTGTAGGGAATGGCACTCAGAAGATCTCGCGATGTACGGAAAGAATACTTATAGCCTCCCCTCCTTTCCTTTGTTACTAAATAAGGTAATAGGTAAGCCTGTAACGCCGAGGGCACACCCACGAGGGAGGTGCTTGGCGAGCACATATATGCCAGTTGCGCAATTCAATAAACGGACATTTTGTAACCACCACATTGGTGTCTGTGCTGATGTCCCCGAGAAGGTCTTAACCCCCTGCGGTATCGGGCCCTGCGACCTGAGCGCCACCAACAGGTGGATATGCAGGCTTAAAGATGCAGAGCCAGCTACAATACATTATCATTCATTACTTTACCACAAATTAAATAATCCTCCTCCTACAGAAGAGAAAGGTTAAAAAGTTGAAGAATGTACCAGCATCTTGAGCTTTACCTTCTGTTTTACTAACAGTTAAGAAAATCATTTATGTTAACCATGAAAATTAATCCAATGGGACTGTAATGAATTAAAATATAACCAAGAAAAAGAAAGAGATGGATTGTGTTATTCTTAAATCCAAGAGAAAAATCAATCCAGAATCCCAATAAATTCTCTGCATTAATCATAACTGCATAATTCTTACGTGGCTGATTTAAGTTCATACATTAGACCAACCTGCATATTTCCATATGCAGATAATGTCTTTCTAGGGAAGAAATTTTCCTTAAATCTAAATTGTCCAAATTTCCAGCATGCCTACAATATCCCTGAAGTTTATCATTCTCCAGTTTATGGTTATATAAACCACCCTGAATATTTTTCAGCAGAAGGTCTGTGGATTTTAAGTGACCTGCTTCAGAAAACATTCAGCAACTTCCAGTGTTGGTCATGTAGTGTAATTATGAAGAAATATTTTGAAGCATAACAGTTCTTTTCAAAGAGTTTGGGATATTTTCACTGTAAAAGAAATATTATCCTAGGTGCAAACTGAAGCATTCTTTAGATATGGAGAATCACAGTGAACAGCTTAATTTTCTAGAGTTCCCATAGCAAGTTCTTTTTGTATAATCAGAAAGCTTTTTGTCCCCCAGGATCGTATGCAAATTAATATACTTAAAATGTTTGCATTTGCTAAGAACCATCCAATGTTTAGTGCAAATATTCAATTACATATTTTAAAAAACCCAAAAAACATAAATAAAACATACACCACCCTCCACATTGCAAAAGATAAACAAATATGTATTAATGACAAAAAAATTCTGAGAATATTCTAGATTTTGGAAGGAATGTTGCTAATGAAACATGACTGCTATAGAAAATGTGAAATGCAAGAATCATCTTGTGTATACAATAGATCAACTCACAAACATAAAATATGAATTTGTTTATATATAATTTAAATTTCAGTTAAACTGTATAATTCATCTGTGTAAATGATATATTTCAAATAGCATAACACCAGAGTATAAACTTCCAGAAATGTATTCTCACAAATAGCAGCAAGTGCACAGTCAAAAGACCAAGAACAATCTATTGCTATTAGAGTCAATGTAATTAAACTTGGCACAGCTCTCAACAATATGCATGGTATAGAATGAAGAATTAGAAAAAACAGCAGTGTGATACTTTGGTGCAAAACCACCAAACATATGCTGTAAAAACATGTTTCAGGAGCACTTTAGTGGTATTTTCAACACTTCAGACTTCATTGCAAAATGGTTTGGGTCCCCATTGTAAGAACAATGTAAATAAATTGGTGTACAATTAGCAAAGGGCCACTGAAATGCTTGGGGAGTGGAGCACTTGCCCTTTGAGGTGAGGCTGAAGGAGGTAGACTATTTTTGAACTAGAGGGAAAAAAAAGATCTGGGGGGACACCTAACATCAGCCTCCTAATGCCTATGAGGATATTTGTCCCGATCCAATGTCAGGGGAGGTTTCGTTATGATCCCAAGAGCCTAATGGGTCATTTAGGTCAAATGCCTAAAAAAGGTTTTTATTATTTAAAAAAAAAAAAGTGAAGAGGGGTAGCAATAGGACAGAATGAAAGGAAAGGACAGAAATAAAGCAAGGATGCGGGACAGGGCTGCAAGAATAGTCACCCCCATGGATCCAGCGGCGTCCCCTTGGTCCTCAGTCTTCAGTTCTTGGGTGGTGGGTGCACACGGATCTGGCTTCGATGGTGGATGCACACTGAGCAACGTTTTCTGCTGCCTATTTAAGTTCATCGTATCCGCTGATTAGCATATCTGCCCACTTTTAGTTTTTTGTTCTCTGGTCCCACAGGTTTTGTTGCATCTGGCTTCAGGGCAGGAACCTTTGCCTTTTATCAGTTCATTAGCCATGCAGGTATGGGGTCAGGCCTACACAATAGAGCCACAAATGGCGACAGGATGGGGCCAGCTCAGCACACCTCTGCCCTTTTGAGGCTTGTCTAAAGAGTCCGGACAATGCAACCGCAAAGAAGTGGGGGGGTGCATCCTTCAATACACTCCCGCTTCTCTGGGCGACATCCCCCAGACCAATCCACAGGCCGCAGCAGCTTCTCTTGGAGGTTTGCACAGACACAAGCAAGCTTTGAGACAGTCATAGGGCATTTCAGTCTCTCACAACAATATTCCTGAAAAGGCTTTTTACTGATATGAGTTCTGGCTGAAAATAGAGAAAAAAAAAAAAAAATCTGTTTGAGGAAAATTGAGCTTGCCAAAACAGGTTATTTCAAGATTCAATTAGTCAAAACCCACAGCAACTAGGTGTGAATCTAGGGTTGACCCTGCTTTGTGCAGGGTTTTGGACAAACCATTTTCTGAGGTCCCTTCCATCCTGAATAATTCCATGATTCATAATATTGAGAAAAGCTGGGAAGAGGACTGGGAACAGTTAAAGTTATTAAGAACTGATTTTTTTTTAAGATCTGAAGCATAAACCACTTCAATATAAGAGGATGATACCTGTTTACATTTTGCTAGGATGAATTGTTCCTGTGCTCAGGGATCAGACAACATCCATATAAAATAAAAAGAAAATGTGAATCAGCTGAGAAATACAATCAAGAGCACCTGCTGGAAATAACAATGACTAAATTATAGTAGGTCAAGAGATGAGATGCACAGCTCAGGCTAGGTGGTACAGTAGAGGAGGGGGCTCTATATGGTAGGAGCTGGTGATGGGAAGTGAGCATCAGTAGGAGAGCAAGAGGCTGTAGGAACACAAAGGGCAAATAAGATTTGGAGAAGGAATTGTCAGAGAATGTCCCAGTTTACTAGATCTTGTGGGGTGAAAGACAGTAAGCAGGGTGATTCTGGTAGAACGGTACTTGAGATTATCACAGTGAGTCAAACAAAGGTGAAAAACAATGTGATGCTTTAAAAAAAAAATCCAGATCCAGTATTTGCAATAAATAATAAATCTTGGAGGCACTGATTCATATTTTAAAACTCTGTAGTGTCCCCCAGCAGTACTCATGACAGTTTTCTTACTCATGATGCATGGAGCAATTACAGAAATTATGTCAAAACATCAGAGCCAGAGATTAAGCATTGAGACAGTTTTGTCAAAAACGCTGAGTATGAAACATTGAGAAACATATGTAGTTGAGCTGAATAAGGAAAGACACTCTATTTTTATCTAGTGACTGATGTTGACATTAATTAGAACTCATTTTGCACTTTTAAAGCCATGGTCACAAATGAAAAGTTAAGACAAAGTTTAGAGGAGCTTTACAGAAATATCAAGAAAATTCAGTCCTAAATCTGTTCTTTCTAAATGGCTAGTATAAAAATAGCTTAACTGGGAAGAATTAAACTCATATCCTCCCTATCAATTAGTCTTGAAATCCGTGCACCTGTAAAGTTTCTTTTTAGATAAATTCACTAGATTGACAATGGACTTTAGTTGGCATACAAAATCCAATAAAGATTTTCATTTTAATTTTTATTTTTCACTGGTTTTAAGCTAATATATATATGAACTGTTCTCTGTGATCCCAAAATTCTGTTTCCTTGGAGACATAAATATTAGAAATGCTGTATAATCTAGAAGAAGCAAGAGATTTTATAGTACAAGCATGTCTCTGTCCAAGTTAAATCACAAAATATTTGCTGAACGAAACTATAATTTTTTATGTTGTGGCTTTTGGTTTGTTTTGTTGTTGTGGTTTTTTTTTTTTAATTGAGGCATGGATTATGGTCTGAACTAGCTCTTAGGCTGCCTTTGCAATGCTGAGGTCACTCTTTCACTCATTAGCAAATCCTAAATAAATTACTCTTTTTCTGAACCAAGTGTTTAAACATCTGTGTAGGTGAACTCTAGTGCAATTATCTCAACATGGAATCCTGCACTTCTGTTTGTGTGTTGTACAAATTTTTTCTGATAGTTTTGAGTCCTGTTTTAGAAATTGAAGACCTTTGTACATAGCATTATGCACAGTATGCTGTGCAATTAAGCAGCACATGACATCAAATAAATACTATTTCTTTTCCTTCAGCTAAGAGCACGTAAAAAAAAATTTAAAAAACAAACCTGTGGAGTGTGTTTTTTCTTTGTAGTTTAAGAATTTAAAATAAATTACAAAGATGTATCAGTAAACACTGGGTACTATAACATCTTGTCACTTCCAAATTCGAGGTTGTGCATTTTTGCTTAGAACTGATTGTTTCAATTAAGCAGTGTTCCCATTCTCACATAATTATCTCTATATAAGTTGTCATTTTACTTTCAAATAGCAGACTGGAGACTACTCAGCTCCTAACTAGAAAGAACAGTTGTGTTTTTAAGTAAACAAAGATATCAAGAACTGAAAACATTGTTATGCTGCCTGCCAAAAATACTGTAAGTGTACTGGGATTTTTAGCAGCCATTTTATTGCAATCACTGATGAAGTATGTTATCAAATATCATATACTTACATATTTTGGGCAAATTCTGCAGATCTCTGACACAGACATATGTAAAAGAGATAATTGAAGAATTTTAATTACACCAATTCCCCATGTTAATAACATACTAAAGGACACACTTGCATTTTCTGAATATGTAATTCCCACTAATAGTAAATTGACTACTCTTATACTGGTATTCACCGATGTTTAGAATTTATTTGTCAGTCAACCAAATGAACACAATACATCGTCCTTTTTCTTTTATATCAGAAGTTGCAGGCCACACAAGAAGTTTTCTGCATTTCTTTTGATTTTTCTAGTGCTATATGGCATGGCCGGGAATCCCCTCCACGTTATCTTGCAAACTATTATCCTCTCTTTCGCAGACAACAACAACAACAAAAAGAAGATAGCATAAGAGAGGGGTTACACAGTGAAGCACAAAATCAGAAATTGAATAATGTATTTTTGTGCTCAGCACTTACAGTGCACAGACCAATTCGAACAAAGCTACAAGAATGGCAAAATTCTAAGGAAAAATGTCAATATTATACCCCAATATTGCTACACACATACTAACTCATAGATACCCTGTTTTTCAGAACCTGCAAGACTTTGGTGTGGAGTCAGGGTTCAGAGGCATCTGCTGGGTGAGAGCAGCAGGGATCCTTACACCACGTTGCATCAGTCTTGATGGTATTGTATTAGTCTAAAAATTTAAACAAAAAAAAATCTAGTTTTGTAATGAAAACAGGACAATCTCTATTTAGGATTATCAGTTTGCTTGCTAAATAACCAAATTTCAGAAGGACAGTAAGTAAAGCAAGCTCGCTAATTGAAATGTGACTCATCTACAACAGTTATGAGAAATTCTCAGGTTTTTAACCACTTACACAAGTAGTTAAAAATTAATAAGAAAATGCAATGTTAACACTTAGAATTATAATACCACATGCTTTCTAGGTATTTAAAAATGCATTACTAAATCAATTTGGCCTAAAAATATTCAGGTATGTAAGTATATTTATTATGCAGTTTCTAAATAGGGAAATGTAAGCAGACTATGAAGTTGCCTGAGATATCAGAGGGAAGTTTTGGTAAACCTAGGATCAAAGACCCTCCTGTGATTTAACCTGCAGCCCATCTTGTCAGTTTCAGCTAATCCAGCCAGTTGGCTAGATGTTAATCATCACTAGAGAGTGATGACTTACAGTGTTCTTGAAACAAAGAATTAACAGATCTGTGGCAATCTGTCCTTCTCCACAGCAGTTAGCACACTCACTCTTTACCAAGAGGCCGTGTCAGGACTAGAATATGAAATAACACAGGATCTGTGCAGTGTTCCCTTATAAAATTAGTGAGATGACATCCAGCAGGAAATGAGCAGTCATTTGGTCATTACCATGTCAAATTGCTTATAGAATAGGAGCAAATTACTTCAAACAAATGACTACACGAGGGAGGAGTCTCAAGCCTTTTTAGCTCTCCTGGTAAATCTGCACCTGACATTGAAGACAGCTGGCAGGGTTTCACTGCACACCTTCTAAGCCTCTCAGGAGGAAAGCATAACATTGTTGGCAGGAGCTCTTGACAAAACCATGTTGAGTGGGATGATCAAGCAGCTTTAAAGCCAAAATGCAATTTCCTCAGTGATCCTCCACATTAGAATAGCATCTTGGCTGCACCCTGAGTCCTTTTTTGAGCTAGCAAATACCTCCTTAGGGAGAAAGTATGCATCAAACAGTACTAATAATCGTATTTTTACTGTCTCAGGGACCATTTCATGGGTGAAGAGAGCTTAGTTTAATAAGACCTTGCTTCCAGCAAAGCTCATAAGCTTGTGCTTAACTTCAATCACACGAACATTTACGTTAAAAATCTCAGAATAACTTGTACTTGAAAGTTAACATATGCTTAAGAGATTCAGTCAGTTGGATCTCAAGAAAAGAAAAATTGGTGTTAACATCATATTAGTCTAAATGAAACCAATTACCAAGGTTGAAGTGTTCAATAGGGAACACCATGAGAAACTGATAAACTGATGCAATCAGGAAACAGAAACTTTCCACTTTTTTTGCTGGTATTTCTTGTTTAGTGAATGAAAGCTTCAATTCTGGAAGCATTTGAACCTATGGCATGTGGGATTGCACGCACATTTACGTGTACGTAAAACCAGATATGCATGCAAGTCAGAAATGTAGGCTTCTCTAATTTTGATTTGCATGAAGGTATATTCTTGTTTGTATTCTGTATAAGGAACTCAGATTTATACAAAGCAGTACAGACTAACTTGTTGTGAGAGACTGAAATGCCCTATGACTGCCTCAAAGCTTGCTTGTGTCTGTGCAAACCTCCAAGAGAAGCTGCTGCGGCCTGTGAATTGATCTGGGGGATGTCGCCCAGAGAAGCGGGAGTGTATTGAAGGATGCACCCCCCCACTTCTTTGCGGTTGCATTGTCCCGACTCTTTAGACAAGCCTCAAAGGGGCAGAGGTGTGCTGAGCTGGCCCCATCCTGTCGCCATTTGTGGCTCTATTGTGTAGGCCTGACCCCATACCTGCATGGCTAATGAACTGATAAAAGGCAAAGGTTCCTGCCCTGAAGCCAGATGCAACAAAACCTGTGGGACCAGAGAACAAAAAACTAAAAGTGGGCAGATATGCTAATCAGCGGATACGATGAACTTAAATAGGCAGCAGAAAACGTTGCTCAGTGTGCATCCACCATCGAAGCCAGATCCGTGTGCACCCACCACCCAAGAACTGAAGACTGAGGACCAAGGGGACGCCGCTGGATCCATGGGGGTGACTATTCTTGCAGCCCTGTCCCGCATCCTTGCTTTATTTCTGTCTTTTCCTTCCATTCTGTCCTATCGCTACCCCTCTTCACTTCTTTAACCTGGTTTGGGTATGCGGCATTTGACCTCGTTTGTGTCTTAATGTCGCTCGTGGGATCTTACTGAGACCTCCCCCGACACTGGATCGGGACGTTAAATTGGCGTCACGGACAGGATCCCTAGGGACGAGAGTGCCGAATTGCCTGGCTGTGTTAAGTGGGACCTCTCGGGAACATAAGGGAGGGGGCGGGTTCGTGTTGTGTTTGGAATTTACGTGCTGCCTCCCTGAGAGGACCGCTTCTCTGCTTTAGACATGAACAGGGTTCTCGGGGAACAGAAAGCATCTCATGAAGGTGCGACCTCCTAAGAGTGAATAGGAGGAAGAGTGGATAGTAATTTGTGTGTGTGTGTGTGTGTTAATTAAGGTGTGGCTTCCTGAGAGAGAAGAGAGGAAATCTGGATATTAATGTGTGGCCCTCTCAGGCCGATGACCCCTCTGTGTTAGGAGAAAGAAAAGGAAAAAAGAATGGCCTCCCGGAAGGCAGCTGATGCTTGTGATTATGTCCCCTCGCCGATGGAAGGGATAGATAACTTATGGAGGTGCACCAATCTCACCCCTCTCTCCAGGGACAAGATTGGGCGAAAACACACTGGTTTCAACCGCAGAGTGTAGTGGATAGGATAAGGGTGTTGCAGAAGGTTGGATCGGGGAAAAGAAAAACTATAATTTGTGTAGTGTTGGGAGCGAGTCTGGCAGCAGCGTGGAAGATAGAAAGTGGAGGCGTTGTCAGGCTGATACTGGAATTGACTCCCTGCAAATGGTAATAAAGACCCTGCAGGAACAGTTGAAAGAAAATAAACAGTTGCTGGAGGAGGAAAAGAACCAAAGTGTGATATTAAAGGTGGAATTGAGGAATCAACTTTTGAGGGAGGCAGATACACAGGCGGAGGTAGAGGTGAAGCTTTCAGATTTAAATGTCTTACTGCTAACAGACTGACTGTCCTTTAGCATCATAAATTGGGGAAGGACTTTCACAGTCACATTTTCAGAATTGATTAAAAGTATTATAGCAGTTGTGAATCACCTTTCATGCCAAGCTTTAGAGTATTGTTAGGGATATTCAGGATGACTTCTGTATGTGTGTGTGCCCAGTGCATTTGTCTCTTATATTCAACAGAAGCCTTGTTGCCCATATCGAGCAGTTAGTAGTTAGAACTGTAATTCTACAGTCCTACACTGATGCTGAAACAATGCGTTCTAATCTACAAAGCATATCCATTTTCATAAGAGATAATATGTATCTCCAAGGGTTTTTCTAATTACATTAAGCCCATTTAAACCTCTGATTACTGCAGTGAAAATGTGTATTCTTTAACAGATCAGACAGAGCAGCTTCGAGAAGCAGATGAAGGTACTTAATTCAGTTTGCAGTTTCATTAATGCACACTTCAAAATAATTTAGAGACACGCTCAACAGCAGCAATTCCCCTATGGTTTTATTAGCTATGTCTTTACCTTTTTCCCCATCATTATTTAGCACTTGTTCAAAGGTTAAAAAAAAGTATTATTTTGCAACTTAACGCTGTATTTTTCTGATGCACAGTACTGAGAATGTTGTATGTATTTGGAACCTGGCTTGTTTGCAAAACTAGTGACAAATTCCAGATAAAAAGATGATTGCTGTAATGCATCTTTGAATTACATTGCTTTAAGAAAAGGATTGCTTGCAAGTTTGCTTCTTCTCATGTAGATATTCTGCCTGACTGCTTGAGGAGATCTGTTAATCTTTATCCTCGGTTCCACTTATATCTTTTACAACCCTGAAAACATCCAGCAGTTATAAAGACCCTGGGACACTGCCTGTCAGCGCTGAATTCTACAGTGAAGAGAACTTTATACTTATACTTTAAGGTACCTTGGATTTATTCCTCTAGAAAAGGCAATAACCCTGTAGTTAGTGAAGATTTCACGTTCATAAATTCTTCACAACATCATTCCTGGCCATAAAACCTCATAAAAGGAGAGGGAAAACATTCAGATTTATGTTCTGATTCAGCACAAAAGTTTGGGAACTAAATTCATTGTCAGGACTGCAGAAGTTGTGAGAAGAGGGGAACAATGAGAAGTCTTGAAAAAACAGTTGGATAAACTTTCACCCCCTAACTTGGTGTCACAGATCATGTATATACATGTTTGGCTTCAGATGTATGCACGTAAATGCAATATAGACAACAGTGAAGGCAATACAGAAAAGCAATCAATTTTCCAAAGCAGAAGAAGATTGGATGCTCAGCTCCTTTATGGTTTTAATAAGCAATGGGATCCCAAGTCCATGCACTTGTTTAAATATATTTGTTAAAAATATTTGATGTAGGAGAGATCAGGATCCATTCCTTCCTATAGGTTAAGCAGTATATCAGTAACTTACCTAACTGTATCCAATGCTTGGTTTCTTCCCTTCCCCACAATGCCTGAGATGAAAGGAGGGTATTAAAATATTTCAATTCTGTCCAACCAGGCCTTAGTCAAAACATGAATATATATATTAATGATTATATCTTAATATACTTTTGGCTAATTCTTTACAGACTTTGTTGAAATATATCTGCTATTAGGTGCAAAGACATCTATTGCTCCAAGGGGAAGAGTGAACATAGTGCTCTTAATTATGCACTGTTGAAACTTTATTCTCCTGACACACAACACCAGGAGCCAGTATGACACTTTGTAAAGTACATCACACTGCAACTGATGTTTCTTCTGGGCAAAGCTGGAGGGGAAATGAGAGTTACACCAAATATTGTATTCTTAGTTGGAACTGCTTATTTTTTTTAGATTTGAAATATACCTACAGGAAAAATTTATTTATTATTAGCTTGTGTCCCTTTAGTCCACATATGTTTATGTGTGTGTGCATACATACACATATGAGCAGGGAGAAAGTGGGAAACAACCATCACTAACTTTTGTCCAGGTTCAGAAAAGATTACTCTAGTCTCATATACAGAGCATGCCAATCCTTGAAATTTCCCTTAAAAGTCAGACTGTGAAGCCAATGAATTATATAACTTGCACATCTAGGTAAATTATTTTTTATTTGATACACTCTGTTGTCCATCTTGTATGAAATGCATGCAATCATGTGGGTGTCATATATTGCCTTTAGCAAAGCATAAAAAAACAGAGTGAGCCAATAGTTAGCTTTTGGTTGAGATGTTTATATGAGAGAAAGAAAAATAGTGTGGTTTCTCTCCCACGAAATAGTGTTAATTTTAAAACATGCTTTTTTCAATTCTAGTAGTTATGATAAAACAACTATTAAGTAAATACTATTTAATATTCTCTATACGAGCTCTATATGATTAGAATATCTTTGCATTGTCATGTTTGGGCTGGATCCTACAGAGTAGCGAGAAATATTGATGCTTTAAAGCCTCAGGTTCTTGGTATGGTTGGGTTTTTTGAGAGATTCACTAATATATGTTAAGCTAGTGTAGAAAATCGGAGTGTAAGATTAACTTAATTAGTTAAACTATATGTAAAAAATAAGATTATAAGAGGTAAATGTTTTCTCAAAGCCAGATCCTTTTGGCAAGTGTGGCGGATGCCCTTGACCCCCCCTTAACCAAACTGGCAGTAGTTTGGTCCAGGCTCCAAAGGAGGTAAAGGCCTGAGCCATAACTGGGCTAAGAACTACTCTAGGAAATCCAAAAAGGAACAGAGTGACCCAGTGAACATTGATGAGTATGAGCTTGGATCACCTATCATGTATGTGATTAATGGATGAACAGAGAGTTGTTTTTCCAAGACTCATTCATCAAGAAACAAAGTTGTGGTTACAAGGAGTCTCATGCATACTTTTCCCATTGTATGCCACTTTTGGCCAATGACTTTATCCCATAAATATGACAGCTTAGGTGAGCATTCTTTGAGCTGTCCCTGCTAGGCAGCATGGCTGCATGGCGGTGGTCTCCCCCTGAGCTGGAACACCTCTCAAGGTTGCTCCTAGAGGCAGAGACCTTTACAAATGACAGATCTTTGGATGAGCCCAATTCGAGTTCTCCGTAAATTGCAACTGGACTGCACACCAGGTGACCCTCCCCTTGAGCAGGGATGCCTCTCAAGGTTTGAGATTCCTTAGCTGAGACTAAGAGATCCTTCCTTACCTAAGGTGGAGAGACCCCTTATTCACAACAGATCCTCGGTAAATGACTGATAGCACGATGAGTTAATACTAATGAAATCCATGTAGCTAATTCCGTTAGACATAAACCATTGTCCAAGTCTGAGACTAACATTGGACCTAGCTGCACCTAAGCTCCATCAGGAGTTTAGAAAGCAGGGGGATCTACTCTGAACCTTGTGACTCAATGAGAGATTTTCCTTCCTCTTTGGGTTTCTTCAATTAAACATAAACTGTTGCCCAAGTCTGAGACTAAGATTGGACCTAGCCACACCTAAATCCATCAGCAGTTTAGAAAGCAAGGAGTCCACTCTGAACCTTGTGACTCAACAGGACAGTTTCTCTTACCCTTTTTCATCTCATCTCTGTGTAAATCATTCTAGATCGATTTCAGCATGATTTTCCTTTGTATGTTTCCTCCATGTAGTAAGTAATACAGTGAACCTTGCCATCAAACTTTGCTAAATCACACTTTAAAAAACTCATATTAAGACCACTTTTGCTAATACCTTTGACAGTGATTCCTTAAGTGCTCTAAATCACTCATCCATGGCAGCAAGTGAAAACAAAATAAAATAATTTCTGAAAATTTAGACCACAGCAGATTTTAACATCTCATAGAACAAGTAAATTATTATATAAGTGAGAGTGTAAAATAAGTTTTTTTAAAGGCAAATTTACCCTATGTTGTCTGTCTTGCCGCAATTTCAAAGTTAAAAAGTTATAGCTTTCTTTTCAACTCCTTGAATCCGTCCAGTTTGCTTTAGGTTATTTGAATATTTTTAAGGCAGTGCTATGTGTTGAACAATATAAACCTATTACATGAAGTTCATATTTCCTATTACCATTTCTAATAAATTCTCCTTTTTAAAATAGGTGAACAATAGGGTTTGTAGATTAATCTGAAGAAAAACTTCCTATATTATAATAAATAGTTCTACTTATGTAGGAATCTCTCAGTGGCATCAGAATAACAGATTATTACTATAATCAAATTCTAATCAGGACTATGTTGCTGTGATTTTTGGAAGTTATTCTAAGATTTCTACAGAGACAGTCATCATTTTGGGGTACAACAATCTAAATATGCACTGAGGAAATATACATAAATATGAAAATTGTCTACATATATTTATATAAATCGTGATATATGTATATCACTTCACAGAATATATGTGAAAATTTTTCTTTGATAGTCTAGGTTTTTCTTTGTCTTTAGCTTTTCCCCTTAGAGAAAATATTTTTAACTAAAACTGAAAATGCCTTCTGTGATCAATAGAAGATATTTTTTTATAACAAAAATATTTTTTTAACTTTTAGAAGTGACAGAAACATGATTTTTAGAAGTATAAAATAATTTTGATAAATACTGGGTGGCTTTCTCCTCAATTCAAGGCAAAATTAGCTTTTTAGACAGAAAAACAAAAGGCCTACTTAAGAAATAGGTTACCATTTAATTTTCATACAGTTTACAATCATAAGGGCCATTCTAGAAGAATTAATGCTTAAAAGGTAGTTTAACCTACCATATCCAAGACCTCTTTTAACCTCTGAAGTTAAAAGATTATGATCATCTTAAAATCATAATTTCAATATAATATGAGTTTTCAGAATAAATAAATAAAACTAAACTCAAAACATTTAAAATTAAAAAGCTGAGTTATTCTTTTCTCTTTGTAAACGTTTGAATTCTGTAACATATTCTCTTCTTGACTATATATGAACAATACAGTCAAAAGCTTACTTTTAAAGTTTGTCTTCTTTCTACAGAAAGGAACTCTTGCTTATTCAAGTAACATGATTTTGCAAATAGACTCCTGATTCAACAGCCTGAGTGACATTTTGTTAAAATAGGCTGCATACCAAAACTCCTTTGATTTTTTTAACTTACAAACTCAGTCAGTTATACGGGCTGAAGTGATCAAGATTTCTGAGACACCTTTAAGTATTAAAATCCTCTGCTCGCTTACAGACAATGCTCCAAACAAAACAAGTTCCAGTAGGTGTTAAAAAAAGTCGTCTTGTTATTTCACATTAGTTTTAGGTAAAGTTAGGAAGTTTAACATGCATGGTGATATCAAGCAGAATTCGACTCTGCAAATAATTTTGGGGATCACTTTTTTCCTTAGCTTCATTTAAATTAAACAAACATCTTACTACCAGTGGCTATGCTCTTCCATGTAATCATTACCAGCTCATCCATTTTGAACAGGGCTTGCATTATTTGATTCAGGCTAGCAGAATTAAAGTTTTAAATCAGTATATACATAGTAAGAAGTTTATTTTGAAAAAACCCACAAGTATTACAATTTAGGAAAGGATTTCTCTCCCTATGACTAGGCAGTCAGTGCTATTTTCAAGATGGCAGAAAGCAGAGATACTGCTTCCTAAGAGTATCTCTAAGCAGCTTAGATCAATTCTCTTTTCCAGAGCACGCTCTAGCTGCTGTTCTTATTCACATGACACATAGTACTGTAGCTGGCTTTACTGAGTTGGATTACTGGAAGAGGAGGTATCTATTTAAAGGTACATAACTTGGAATTAGCCTTTCAATAAAAGGGTTGTCTGTGTTTCCCAAACTAATGAGCAATTTGTTTTAATAGCTGCTTAATTATCAGATGTTTCTTTTAAAATAGAAGTCTAATAACTCACTGAATTAGACCATAATTAAGTAAGAAATTCTTTTCCAATTGTAATGTGTTTTCTTTCTTTCTTTCTCATTTCCTTTAATTATTTCTGATTTTCCCCATCTCTTTCATGGCTTGATCTGGTATATATCCTCTTACTATTCATTGGACTTTAAACATGGTTAACTACTAGTCTTCTGTAAAAATAAATAAATAAAGTCGGAGGCTGGTAATTTAAACTTCCTTCTGCTTAATTGGGTAGCTAATGGGAAGAATTTGAATGAGAGCTACACAAGTACTGCAAGCACAGTTTTTGTATAGCTCTGCCAATTCAGATACATTTTGCTGGGCACTGGAATGGTGGTATGGCCAAATTAATTACAAAATCAACTACTTAATGGGAGAAGTAAATTAAAAATCATTTATTTCTCTGTGGAAGGGTAGACAAATAAAAATGTGGCTGTCTAGTTCCCTATGGCCCAGTAAGCCTTGGGCTATTGGCAGTTGGCATAGATTGAAGTAGCCTTCATGCTCTTAGCTATCCAAATCCGTTGGATAGTTTCCTGTAAAGAATTGCTAAAATCAGAAGCTGAATGAGGAAAATTCTCTGTTCTTTATGGCATTGAATTTTCCTAGTGCGTATTTGTCACTGGTACATTGTTTCTAGGGATTATTTTAAAACTTTAAACAGTAATATTGGCACCATCTGTCCAAACAGAACAAGCAAACTTTGTGTCTTACTACAGATAGGACAGGTCTTCTAAATACTGAGGAAATTGACCAGCCTAGCTCTATTATAAAGTCACATGAAGTCCTGAGGAACATGAGTCCCTAGCTAAAGAACAAATTTAAGTAGTCTGAGCTGAAGTACAGAGTAATAGGTAATTTAGTTGAGGCAGTTCAGCAAAATCAAAAGTCTTGTAAAGGTCTTAACTAAAAAGAAGATTGGTTTACTCTTTTTCCAAAGCAGAATTTAGATGGTGAGTTTGCTCACTCATTCCTTGTTTGCAGAAGATTGCACTGCATGATTTCATATCTTAGATCATCCTCCTTTTTGTTTGATTATTTAGAACAAATGTAACTGGAAAAGTCTGACAGACGTTGCCTCCTATAATGGTAGAACATGTTGGGAACTACTGGGAGCATTCAGTTTTGTGCATCAAGACAGCCTAACAGTGGAAAGTCTGGTTATTTCTATGACATTCTAAATATAGTCATGTATCTTGATTCAGCCTTAAACAGATGCTTAGAACAAGACCTTCAATGAAGTCAAACCTAGTCTGAATCTACCTGTCAGATAACAATATCTGTTTCTTGCCCGAGGTCAATCATCTGGCTGTTAGGTGTTCAAGAAATAACATTGTACTGCTGCTCAGGAGAAGCTAGGTATCTCGGTAACTTTTTCTATTGTTTTACAGAAAAGGTTGTATGCATTGTAATCCTTTTTGATTATAACATGCAGAGATTAAATGTCAGTCAGACACAGTTAAAATCATGGAGCTGATGGTACAGAAATAATTTTTCTTACCACTTGAGGAAAGGGAAAGCTACAGAGACTATTTAAGTGACTGGAATATTTCATTATCTATCTCATTAATCTCTGCAGGACATGGAAAAGAGATCAGAAGACTAGTCAATTATTTCTAGCTAAATAGAAAAAATGCATATAAATTCCAACACAGTCTATGAAAGCTATCTCTGTACCTGAAAATGGACATTTGGTGAGCATGCATACATTTTCAGTACTTATTGAAAAGGGATACAAAATCTATTGCTACTGTCACACTATTGAAAATGTTCACTAAGAGTTTTCCATGACTTTTTTCACCATATACAAAGCAACTTTAGAAGCTGTATAAATATTTTCAGACCAGAATGATGGTTGGTACAGGGCTCTCCTCAGATAAAATCACAGCACAAAACCATAAGGCTTTGGAACTCAAACCCTGTTTGGTTTTGCATGTAATTAAAGTCTCCTCTTCCCTTCCCTCTTTCCCCATGCACCAAAAGTAGCTAAAACTAAATCAAGGGGACTTACAGAAATTCTAATGCCTAACAGTTCAGTAAATCACATTACCTATGCATGTGATGGTGCCTAAATATGAATATAGGTTGCTAACTAAAGATATACAGTTGACATTTAAAAAAAAAAAGAGCTATAAAATCCCTTAATGTTTTTTCTCTCTTTTTCTGGAATAATCTTAATGTCTCAATAGTTTCTTCAATTTCATTCTTTGATGGTATAAAAAAACTGTCATCATATATCACTACCTGTTTGGTGCCACAATTAGCTATGGCCCTGTATGGGAAGTAAAGTTAGATTTGGCGACTTGTAACTTGTTTGTCATGAATAAATACAGAGTTTGAATCGAGTCTTAAGGGTCTGTGTTACGGGAAATGTCTTCTGTCTTCGTTTGAGTGAGTGTCTACCAAAATACCCTGCTACGAAAAAGTCCCCGCCTTTCACTCAAACCAGAACAATCTCAAAAACATAAGATGCAGAAATATCCTTTAGGAGGCTCAGAGAAAGTAAGTGTGATTAAAAGGACAAGCAGTTAAAGAATATCTTCGTTAAAGAATATCTAAAGCAGTGGTTCTCCATCTTATTTAATTTGTGGATGTTCTTCTGGATAAAATGCACACTGTTTTACAAAGGCAGTTGGACTAGATGATTGTTGTAGGTTGCTTCCAACTGAGATTATTCTATTCTATTCTATTCTATTCTATTCTATTCTATTCTATTCTATTCTATTCTATTCTATTCTATTCTATTCTATTCTATTCTATTCTATTCTATTCTATTCTATTCATTTTTTCATCGACTTTCACAGACCTTTTAAAAAAGCAGAGAGATTGTAATTGACGCGTTAAAATCTGTTGCAATTGAAGTTTTGTACCCTGAAAGAGGATGGCGAATGCTCCCTGTGTGGATTCTCAGAGTCCAACAGTTTCTGAATGAAAAACTGTTTTGATTACTCCCATTCCTGTGAAAACATGAATTAATTTCCATCTGGTTGAGGGAATAAATCCTAACTATAAGAACATGAGAACATAGTTCTAAAAGACATAACACCTCTTTCGTGGCACATGATGAAAAAGGTTTACTTTACACCAAAAATGTCAGGGTAGGATTAAATTTTTTTCATAATCTGGCTATACTTACATCTTATTATCATCACCTAAAGAATATATGTTACCCATATAGCTTCATTTATTTTGAATCAATCTTTTTTTTTGGTCAACCTAGCCTGAAGGAATTTACTGTTTAATTCTTTCATTCCACCTTCTTTTGAAGGACAACGTTTCTTCAAATAGACTACATTTATACTCTTTTCCTGGGTCTCAATACATGTCTGGGATGCATCCCAATTCCTCTTTCTCACTTCTCACTCTTCTCCAAAAATAAACTTGTGAATGAAAACCTGAGTGTGAGAGCTGGAAGAAGTCATAATGTATTCCAACAAGTTCTGCAGTCCAGATGCTCAGGGCATCTGGACTGCAGGATGCTCTGATGAGTTGGGCTATTATTTCACTCAAAAGTGATCCTGGAGAAATGGAAAGGAGCCGGAAACTTAAATTTCTGCCCCATTTCAGTTTAAAATAAATTCAGAATTCTCCAGTATCAAGTTCACACTTGACAAAGGAAAATGACAACTTTTAGGTAGCAGAGATAGGCTGGAATGGATTGGTTTTGTTTGCAGAGTTAGCTTTATATGTCATTAAAACATACATTCTTTTAGACACTTAATCTTCCTTCAGGAAAAACAAACTCATCTTCAGAAAAAAAAATAAATCTGTAACTTAGATGAAGACATGCATTGAATGTTTGTATTCTCACAGTGCATATGTATTCATACACAACTTTTGCCGTTTTAAAGACTAGCTTAGTGATATGCTCATGCAGGGAAAAATACCTTGTTTCTTACTCTGTTAATTCTGATGGAGGTTAAGTTTAGCCATCAAGATAATTTTAAATATTTTGTTGTGTTTGTCATACAAATGGATTGATGTTGCACTATTGTCTGTTCTTAGAAATATTTTACAATTGGCATGAGATAAAGTCTAGTCTTCCCCATCTCTGGTAGTTTTTGTCATAAGGATGGGTGTGTGTGTGTATAATCTATTTTCGTTCTCATTACCTTCTCATTGCTCGGACAAAAACCATGATGGGTACTGAAAATTGCACAAAATTAATCCATTACCCTGACAGAGACTGCAAAGCCATTAATTTTAAAATGGTTATGGAATAACAGGGTAGTTTTCTGTTTCGAGATGAATTGCTTATAATGTGGAAAAGGTGATATTATCAGACTATTATTTTTATAAATTATCATAGGAATTAATAGGTATTGATGTTGTGAGTATACACAACACTAAGCCTGTACAGTCTGCTTATTTAAAGGAAACACCTTCTGATTCTGGAAAAAGCAATGCATAGCACTAAAAATAAAATTAACACTGAACAGAATTAGAAAGTGTAAAACTCCATCAAATTAACTGAAAGTATAAACAGAATGAAAAATAGGAGAAACTATCAATTAGTGTTGCAGTAACCGAAAGCTAAGCATGAAGAGGCAAAGTCGGGAGAAACTTGTTTTAGCAATTTCAAAGCAGGTTTCTTTCTTCTCTCCCAGATTTTACCACTGCTGCTGGAAAGTTGGCAGGCAGTAACATATACTCATGTCTTAGCTGCTAAGTGGTAAGCTGTTAAAGTTAGATATAAAATAAGGTGGGAAGAAGTCATGGCAGTTTAAGTAAAGTAGCTGGTCCAACATTCCCATTTGCCAAACGTGTGGAATAGTACAATAGCCATCCCGAAGAATTATTGTGAATGGAAAGAAGTGGCAAGGTCTTCCTCTGGGAGTGGATACACAGTGCTGATATAGAGGCCCAAAAGCTCAATACAGTAAAGCAGGAGAACTTTTATGTCTAAATCAGACTTCCTGACAGCCAGCTCTCTCAATATATGTAAGGTATTAAAAAAAAAAAAAAACAACACAGAAAAGGTGTCTGAAATCCTCTTTACTGGCTTTATTCCCTATATCACGATGAGCATTTTCCCTGTAGTTTACAGAATCACAGAATTACAGGACTGTTTAGGTTGGAGAGGACCTCGTGAGGCCATCTAATACAATGCTTCAGCTCAACCAGGGTGAGCTAGAACAGATTGCACACAACAATGTCTAGTCAGGTTATGAATATCTCCGAGAATGAAGACTCTACAACCTCTCTGAGCAGGCTGCTCTGGTGTTTGACTACCTTCACAATAAAAAAGTTGGTTTGTATTTGGGTGGAATTCAAAGTTTTTTAATTTGTTCCCACTACATCTTGTCCTGTCAGTGGACACTGTTGAGGAGAACCTGTCTCCTTCATCCTTCCCATCACAGTTATTGTTCACTCAACTCCTGCTCAGGTTTTGGCTTAACAAAGCTTATGTTAAGGCGTGATGTTTGCTGGGAGCACTGCCATTAAGTCAAACAAAGAGCAGCAAGCACTTAAGACACAATAGACAGGAAGGGATAAGGACCTATCTGCAGACTGACAGTAAGGTATCTATACACATGGAGATGCCCCTCAGCCTTCTCTTCTCCAGGCTGAAAGTACTAGCTCTCTCAGCCTCTCCTCACAGGGCAGATGCTCCTGTATATTCATCATGTTCATGGGCCTGTGCTGGACTCTCTCCAATATGTCCATATCTCTCTTGTACTGGGGAGTCCAGAGCTGGATCCAGCACCACAGATGTGTTTCACCTGTTCGGAGTAGAGGGGAAGGATAGCCTCCCTCAAGCTGCTAGCAATGCTATGCTTAATGCGTAGCCAAGCTCTTGGCCTTCTTTGTGCCTCTGGCTCATGCAACTTGGCATCCACCAGGACCCCCAGGACCTTTTCTGCAAAACTGATTTCTGGGTGGTTAGCCCCAGCATGTACTGGTGCGTGTAGCTGATCCTCCCCAGGAGCAGGGCTTTCCACTTCCCATGCTGAACTTCATGAGGTTCCTGTCAGCCTGTTTCTCCAGATCTTCTAGATCCCTCTTAACAGCAGCACACCCGTATGGTGCATCAGCCATCCTTCACAGTTTTGTGTCATTAGTAAACTTGATAAGTATGCACTCTGTCCCATTGTCCAGATGATTAAGGAAGTTATTGAACAGGATTGCATCCAGCATTGAGCTCTGAGGTACACCACCAACTAGACTTTGTGCCACAGACCACCACCTTTTGGTGTCCCAGGTCTTTCTTGCCGTTCTTGAAGATTAGAATGACATTTGCTCTTTTTGAGTCTTCAATAATCTCTCCCAGTCTGTATGACCATTCAAAGATAATTGAGAGTGACCTTGCAATGACATCAGCAGCACCCTCAGCACTGATGGGTGCAACTCATCAGGTCCCATGGACAGAATTCTGTATGTCCAGTTTGCTTTTGTATTCTCTGAAGTGATTCTCTTCCATCAAGGGTACATCTTTCTTTCTTCAAACTTTCCCCCTGATATCTGGGTCTGGGATTCCTAAAAGCCTATCTTGCTAGGAAAGACGGAGGTGGAGAAGGCATGCACTAACTCAGCCTTTTTCATGGTCACCAGAGCTGCTGCCCCATTCAGCAGTGGATGCACAATTTCTCTAGCCTTCCTTTTCTAAGTACCTGTGGAAGCCCTTCTTGTTGCTCTTCACATCTGCCAGATTCGACTCCAGATCAGCCTTGGCATTCCAAACCCCAGCCTTGCAAGATCAGACAGCAGCTCTATGTTCCTCATGGGTCACCTGCCCCTGCTTCTGTTGCTTGTACCCTCCCTTATCGTGTCTGAGTTCAGCTTGGAACTCCTTGCTCACTTGTGCAGGTCTGCTGCCTTTGCTTGGTACCCTACTTTTCAGGATAGGCCTTTCTTGAGCTGGGAGGAGGTGATTCTTCCATATCAGCCAATTTGCTTGGACCCCTCTTCTCTCCAGGGCTGTATCCTATGGGGTATGAAGGAAGCTTGCACATGCAATTCTCCCAGAGCAGGACAATGTCCACACAAGCTGTATGTGGAGTACTCTGATGCAGTTGAGCTACTGTATTGCCAGAAAAGCAGTTAACAGATCAGGAAAGTCTTTCCTGCTTATTATATACATCTCATCCTTTCCTGCTTATTATATACATCTCATCCAAGTTTCCAAACTGAAGGCTGGATAAACCCATTATAAATATTGTGTTCTAGATTGATGTGGGAATTTTGTATGTGACTTTTACATTAATTATAGGTGTCTAGAATTTGGGACATTACAGTCAGCTAGAGACATAAAATCAATATTACTGTCCAAAATTATTAAACTGGAGCAAAGCCACCTAGTTATTTGCACAGTTTGTTCATTCATGAAGGATATTTTTCGTAAGAAGAGTGTAACACCTTGATGTACCGGTACTAGAAATGTATTCTATCTATAGGCGACAAAAAGAAAGACAAAGATATTTGCAAACCATGTGATGGAAAATGGGGGAAAGTATATTGAATGAGGAAGTCAAATCTGGTACCACTGACAGAAGAGAGGAAGATAACAAACAACGTAGGAAATTCTGTTAGATGAGTGAAACACAACTGTCTGAATCTTGATGGTTTGGAACAAGGAAGGAATGGAAGTTAAAGGAGCGATTCGAAGGGAATTGAAGCACTATGGACACCCAGAACCAGGCTGTGTCATGTTCTTTAGTTCTTCTGTCTCCTACTGTCCACGCCTTGGGTAGTGATATCTTCCCTTTGTCTTTGGATGCTTTAGCACAAGCATAAATCATTAAATACTTAACACAATGAATAAATAGTTGTATGTACAGCAATGGAAAAGATTATATTCGTTTAGGCCATCATGGATTGCCACAAGCTCCTTGTTTATTTCAAACAATCTTTCCAAAAGAAATTGCTTCCCTTAAACAGAATATTGTTATTCTTTGTTAATTCCACAGTGGAAGATGATTTGCAAGCAATGTTAGTCCTGATTAAATGGATACACTTGCAATCTTTTCAGTTGCTTCCTAATTTAACCAGCTTCTTTTCCATGTTCAGATTAAAAATACAAATTTCCTTTTACTCAATACAAGTTCTACATCACCGCTTCTTTTGCAGTAGCTCAACTCTTCAGAGATTCTTTTCAAGAAGTAAAATTAACAAAGCACTTGGAAAACCTGAAGGATGCAAATAATCACAGAAAGAAAATTATGTGCTCTTTTTTGAATTTAAATGAGAAGTACTGTGTGGCAAACTGGTAAAACATTTGAGTCACTGCATGAAATGTGCAAGTAATTCCATATATGTACATTGTTTAAATGCCAAAGGCCATTGTCACGTCTGTTTCTTTTCTTTTTTTTTTTTTTCTGTAATAATACAGTAAAAAAAGTCATTCTCTACTAGTATTTAACACGTTAAAACAATAGTGAAATTATAAGGTGCCTCTGAAAAAGCTTGGGATACAGAAGATCACTGATATGAAATGAGCTAATCTATAAAATGGTTAATAAATACCATTACTAGGATTAATTTTTTGTTGTATTTTATCAACATTCTGAAAGTTCAACAATTTGAAAGAATATTACCTGATGTTTAATTACCGTGTCATAGTGTTTTCAATCACATTCCAAAAATAAATAAAACCTGATTGTCTGCCTATAGTATTTGGACACTCAAGTAGTCTGATTTTCAATACTGTTTTAGCAGCTTTTTTTGGTTTGATTACTTTTTCCATTTTCACACTGACATTTTCCATCATAGTTAGCCCAACAGAACGTTTATTCCCTGTTTGGATGAAATTGGTTAAACTAATTTTATTAGACTGTAAAGAAAAAAAAAAA
>MU210582.1:1185-12624 GCA_017315185.1 Bubo scandiacus
AGGGATGGGAGAGGGGATGGGAGCAGGTATGAGAGCAGGGATGAGCAGGGATGGGAGCAGAGATGGGAGGGGGAATGAGAGTGGGGACGAGCAGGGATGAGCAGGGATGGAAGTGGGGATAGGAGCAAAGATGTGAGTAGAGATGGAAGCAAGAATGGGAGCAGGGACAAGCAGGGATGGGAGCGGGGATGGGAGGGGGATGGGAGTGGGATGGGAGCAGGGGTGGGAGAGGGTATGGGAGCAAGGATGAGCAGGGATGGGAATGGGGATGGGAGTAGGGATGGGAGCAGGAGTGTGAGTAGGGATGGGTGCCAGGGATGTGGGGACGTCGCCCTGCCCTCCTCCCTGTATCCTTGGGCAACGCTGCACACTCTGACTGTCTGTCTGCCAGTCCCAGGGTGACACTGGGAGTGTTTGCTCTAGCAGCACCCAACAGCTCGAGGTTCCCCTTGCACCCCCATGGCCTGCGCTTTCCCCAAGCCCCTTACCAGCTGCTGCAGCTGGCAGGAGTGGGGCAGGAGTGGGGGCCAGAGGGAGCCTGAGCTGCAGGTGGACGCTGCTGGCCTTGACCCTCCATGGGGTCTACCCCAACCCCTGCTCCCGGTCCTCACTGATGGCTGCTCCATGTCCCAGGAATGTGGACCGCCCCGAGCTGTGCCAAGTCTCCCTCTACGACTTCCAAAAGTTCCTGCTGCATGACCAGAAGGTGGGTGCTCTTAGAGACCCCTGCGGATCCCTCTCAGCCTCAATCTAGGGGATCCCCATGGGATGCCTCAGCCTGGTTCCCCCCGTAACAATGGCCACATTTACACCCCAGGAACCCTGGGCCAGCGACGTGGGCATGGTGCGGGACTACATGTGCACCTACCTCAAGGAAGGCTCCAGTGAGGCAGCGGATCCCTCCTTCCAACTGGATGAGGTGGGTGACCCCACACAGAACCCACCCAGGGGTGTGTGTCTCCATGGCCCGATCAGGCCCTGACCTCTCTGCTTCCCCCTCAGTTCCTCACGTACCTCTTCTCCAAGGAGAACATGGTGATGGACGCCAAGTATGAGCGTGTGGTGCCTGAGGAGATGAACCACCCCCTGTCCCAGTACTGGATCTCCTCCTCCCACAACACGTAAGGACAGGGTGGGCTCTCCTTGGGGACCTCTGTGAGCATCCCATCACCCCATGCAGGGCAGCCCTGGCTGCTGATGATCTCTCTTTCTCCTCTGCAGGTACCTGACAGGGGACCAGTTCTCCAGCGAGTCCTCCCTGGAGGCGTACGCCCGCTGCTTGCGCATGGGCTGCCGCTGCATCGAGCGTGAGTCCCCACAGCACTCCACAGAGATGCTGAGCTCCCCCCAGCACCTCGTGTCGCGTCAGACAGAACGTCCCCTGCACCCGTCCCACAGCACTGGGGTGGGGGGGTCTTCCATGTCCTTTGGGGGCTCATAATCATGGTCCCCAGTGCACAGTCAGTGACCAGCATGTGTTAACCAAGGTGTCTCCCCCCTCAGTGGACTGCTGGGATGGCCCCGACGATCTCCCCATCATCTACCATGGCCACACACTCACCTCCAAGATCAAGTTCCTGGATGTGCTGCACACCATCAAGGAACATGCATTTGTCACCTCCGAGTAAGACCCAGCCCCGCAGTGACACCCCAGTTTTGGGCCAGGCAGGCAACCTTTCCTTCGCCTTCATCCCAGATCACCATTCCCACCTGCTTCCTCCAGGTTCCCCATCATCCTCTCCATTGAAGACCACTGCAGCATCGTCCAGCAGAGGAACATGGCCTCCCACTTCAAGAAGGTCTTTGGGGACATGCTGCTCACCAAGCCAGTGGACATCAACGCCGATGAGTTGCCCTCACCCACCCAGCTCAAAAAGAAGATCCTAATCAAGGTGCGGAGTGGACACTACCCCAGAGCCCCTCTTTGCAGGAGGGACAAGGACCATGTTGGGCTGGGAGGGATGATGATTGTCCCAAATCTTGGGATTCAAGAGTGATATCCCTCTGTGCACAAGTAGGACATCTCTCCGATGTTCTACTGCAAGAGATGGTCAACAGGAACAGGGGGTGGGGGAAAGGGACCTGTGGAAGCCTGAGCATGGCCTGAGGGCTGGGAGCTCAGTGTGATGGGGACACCATGCCCACTGCTGACCTCCCCTCCCTGGGCTGTCCCCAGCACAAAAAGCTGGTCGAAGGGAACCTGTACGAGGAGGTCTCCACTGCCAGTTACTCGGAGAACGACATCAGCAACTCCATCAAGAACGGAATCCTCTACCTTGAAGACCCCATCGACCACGTAAGGGTCTCCCCGCCGCTGGCAGCCAGGGGCCGAGCAGGGTCTGGCAGATGGAGATGAGCATTGGGGTGTGGGTTGGGCATGGGGCATAGGCTCCCCCGCTGTGGGGGGAAGGAGGGGGCAGAAACAGGGGTCTCAAAGCCCTGTCCCTCCATGCCATCATCCTTCCCACCCTGGTGATGCTCTTCCTCCCTCCCAGACCTGGAGCCCCCATTATTTTGTCCTGACAAGCAACAAGATCTACTACTCAGAGGAGACCTCCCGCTACCAGTTCAATGAAGATGAAGAGGAGGTGGAGCAGAAGGAGGTGCGTGAAGGGCAGGGTGTGTCCACAGGGCAGGAAGGACTCTGTGGGGAGGGCGAGAGGGTGGCAACACCCATTTTGGGGGTGAACTTGCAGGAGTTCAACAACAACGAGCTACACTTCACGGAGAAGTGGTTCCACGGGAAGCTGGGAGGAGGCCGCGACGGGCGACAGATCGCTGAGAAGCTGCTGCACGAGTACTGCACTGAGACGGGCGGCAAGGACGGCACCTTCCTGGTGCGCGAGAGCGAGACCTTCGTGGGCGACTACACCCTCTCCTTCTGGTAGGAGCCCCAGGGGGGAGGCAGGATCCCACCCTCCTGGAGCTGGTCTGGGCATCCCACCGGGGGTTGGTCCTCCAGCCGATACCTGGTTTGGTGACTGGAATGGCTGGGGGGAGGGGGGAAACGCCACCTTTTTTTGTGGCACGCAGACCCCTGAGCGCGGGAGGGTGGGGATGTGGACCTGAATTAACTCACCCGTGACTAATTAACTCACCCCTGCCTTTCCCCCACCACCGCGGCAGGAGGTCCAGCCGGGTGCAGCACTGCCGAATCCACTCGCGACAGGAGGCCGGCGCCACCAAGTTCTACCTGACAGATAACCTGGTCTTCGACAGCCTCTACAGCCTCATCTGCCACTACCGCGAGGTGCCGCTCCGCTGCAACGAGTTCGAGATGCGCCTCACCGACCCCGTCCCCCAACCCAATGCCCATGAGAGCAAAGAGTGAGGATGGTCCCCATCCCCTCAGTCCCTTGGGTCCACCAGCCCCTTCCATCCCCGGTGTCAGGTCTTAGGTGCCCCCCCGGGGGGATGGGGATGCTGGTGCCAACCCACCACCTCCATGCTCTGCCTGGCCAGGTGGTACCACGCCAGCTTGACACGTCTGCAGGCTGAGCACATGCTGATGCGGGTCCCGCGGGACGGAGCTTTCCTGGTGCGCAAGCGCAGTGAACCCAGCTCCTACGCCATCTCCTTCCGGTGAGTGTGGCCACCCCGGCACTCTGAAGCCAGCTGGGCTCAGCCATGGTGCCCACGTTGCCAACCAAGCTGAGAACTGTGTGGCTCGTGTCTGTTGTGATACCATGCTGGGTGACAGGGGTTCGCTCTGGGTCAGCAGGGTGACACGGTGGGCTGAAGGATGTTGTCATGGGGGCAGAACCAGTAGCTGTGGCGTCCTCAGCATGGTCACCCTGGTGGCATCCCCTCCTGCCTGTCCCCATCATGGAGCCGGGGTCCAGGCGCCCCTTACATGATCCTCCCCCCGTCTCTCTTGGCCCCAGGGCGGAGGGGAAGATCAAGCACTGCCGCATCCAGCAGGAAGGTCGGCTCTTCATGCTGGGCAGCTCGGCCGAGTTTGAGAGCCTCGTGGACCTCATCAGCTACTACGAGAAGCACCCACTCTACCGCAAGATGAAGCTGCGTTACCCCATCAACGAGGAGACCCTGGAGAAGATGGGCACCACCGTGAGTGCTCCCAGTGGATGGGATGGTAGGGATGGGGGGTCTGTGCCACAGGCAACCAAGCCTTGTCCCGAGCTCCACCATGGTGGGAAGGTCTTCTCCAGCCTCTTGGTTGAAGCTCAGCCAGAACCAGCTAAGCTCATTCTGCAGCCATTGCCCACAGTTATAGCTCTATCATAATTCCCTTCCAACAAGTTGCCAAGGTCCCTCTCAACCTTCTCTTGAGCACACGTAGTAGCCTGGCTCCCACTACATCCCTTTGTAGACTCTGCCTGTATCCGGATGACCCACTCAGGCATTTCTCCTTGCAGGAGTTGGACTATGGAGCCCTATACGAGGTGCGGACCCCCCACTTCTATGTAGAGGCCAACAAGATGCCAATGGCCAGGGTAAGAAGCCAAGGTGGTGTCCCTGGGAGGTGGAGGGTGGTGAGACATGATGATTCTAGTTCTGGGGCTCCTGGATGGTGCCTCCTCAGACCCACCACATCTCCCACCGCTGACCTGAGAAGTGGTGGCGTTTTGCTACATTTTTCTGACCCTCAAGCAATGCTGGTGCTGGACTTTTCCTGCATCATTATCACTTGGGGACAGTCTGAGCTCCAGCGGCAGCATTGTCACAGCATGGGGGGGTGGACAGGTCTGGAGGGAGCCCAGCCTGGAGCAAGGACCTGGCACAAGTTTGCCCCAACAGCAAGGAAACCCCCATGGATCCCTTTGTACGGGGAACCCCAAAAGAGCAGGTTTAGGGTCAGTTCCCAGGTGGTGCAATCTCCATCCTCAGAGGTTTTTGGGATGGGGCTGGTCTTGGACCTGACCTAGTCTCTGTTCTCAGAGGTTTTTGGGAGCAGGCTGGTCTTAGAGCTGAGCCTAGAGGAGGCTGGACTGGAGCCCCAAGGTTCCTACAATCCTACAAGCCCCTGTGATCCTAAAATCCTATGGTTCAGCATTCCTGTGCCTTAAATGTCCCTCTGCAGAAAAGCAGCTCTAAGGCTAAGACCAGACATGGGAAAGCATAACCCAAAGGGTTTATTCCCAGGTTTTGTGGTAATATCAGGGGATTAACCCCTTCAGTGCACCAGTAGAAATCGTTGGGGGACCTCGAAGAGGAACCCACTTTGTGCTGAACGTGGTGGTTCTACAGGCGCCTCCAGCCCTCCTGTCCCCTCAAACACGTCTCACTGCTGGCACGAGCAATTTGGGGGCATCATTTGGGGTGTTGTACCCTCAGGAGCCCCCACGCTCCACCGTGGGGGAGGGACGCGCTGCCCGCTGCATCTGCAGGCGCTGGGTGGTGACACGTGTCCCTCTCCCCCGTGACCCAGTGCACGGTGAAGGCTCTCTACGACTACAAAGCACAGCGGGAGGACGAGCTGTCGTTCTGCAAGCAGGCCATCATCCACAACGTCGACAAACAGGACGGCGGCTGGTGAGGGCAGTTGGGTGGCCCCTGGGTGGGCTTCGCCCTGGGTGGGAGGTGGAGGGGACACCCTGGGTTTTCCCGCAGGTCGTCCTGCGGTGGGTTTTAACTGCCTCCTTTTCTGTCCCCCCACCCCTTCTCCAACTGCTCCCTGACACTGCATGCAGCATGAACACCCCTGTCCTCCCCCAAATCAGTCCGCTTGCCTTGATCCTCTCACCCCTTGCAGGTGGCGGGGGGACTACGGGGGCAAGAAGCAACTGTGGTTCCCGGCCAACTACGTGGAGGAGATTGTCAGCACGCAAGCGCAGGAGCAGGATGAGGCCGTGAGTGCCATGTCCCCACGCACCTGGGACTGAAGCCACCTGAGATGTTCCCAGCCTTGTGCCAGCCCAGACCCTTATCCAGAGGCTGGGAGATGCTCATCCGCAGAGCAGAGCATACCAAGAGTCTGTTTTTTCCATTTTTGCTCAAATTTGGCCTATTCGGAAGGCTGGAGGGAGGCTGTCAAACGGAGTGGGCACCAGGCTCAGCCCTTCATGCCTCCTCCACCATCCTTCTCTTCCCTCCTCTCTTGCAGTCATCAGAAAACAGCCCCCTGGGGAACTTCTTGAAGGGCTTCATCGATGTGCCATCCTGCCACGTTGGTGAGTGTCCCCACCACATCCCCACCGCAGCTGCGGGAGCCCACTGGGATGACCCGCACCCTGTGCTGAAGCTCGGTGCTGTGAGCTGAGGCTCCCCAAACTCATCGTGCAATTGCCAGATGGGGTTGTGCTTGGCACAACGTGCCAGGGAGCAACATGGGGCTGGGTTCAGAGAGATTTGGCTGATTGGGGGGGAATTCAGAGGTCCAAATGATGCAGGGGACATTTGCCCCTGGCTCAAAGGACAATGCATTCCAGCATGGAAAGCTGAAACCATACATTAGAAAAATGGGATCCTCGCAAGAGGAGGACCCCAATGGTTGGTGGGGTGCCAGGAAGGGCTGGTGGGGGCCCGGGAACGGGACCGCTGAGGTTTCGTTTGCTCCACAGAGCCATCCATTGGGAATGTCTTCGAGTAAAGCCCCCCTCTGATGTCCTTATAGTTATCTCCAAAGACGGGAGGAGCTCCAAACCATTTGTCTTCACCATCCATTCCCAGCAGATGTCCCACGCAGCCCAGTCACTGGACGTGGCCGCAGACACGCAGGAGGAACTCAGCGAGTGGGTGGCCAAGATCCGAGAGGCCACGCAGAACGCCGACGCCAGGGTGAGGGGCACAGGGGTGCAGAGGAGGGATTAGACGGTCCTGTCCCCCAACAGATGGTCCCCAACATCTCCAGAGGAGCAGGTTGGGGGGAGACTTTCAGCTCCTGTTTTCCCTTGTGTAGATGCAAGAGGGGAAGATCATGGAGCGGAGGAAGAAGATCGCGCTGGAGCTCTCTGAGCTGGTTGTGTATTGCCGCCCGGTGCCGTTTGATGAGGACAGTAAGAGCTGGAGAAGTGGGGTGATGGGATGAGCATGGGAAGAGATGGGTGGGGGGAGCCAAGCCATCATGGTGGGCCACCCCCAGGCCACCAAAGAGCCCCATGTCCTCCACTGATGGCCACCTTGATGCTTTCAGAGATTGGCACGGACAAGGCGTGCTACAGGGACATGTCCTCCTTCCCGGAGACCAAGGCGGAGAAGTACGCCAACCGTAGCAAGGGCAAGAAGTTCCTGCAGTACAACCGGCGCCAGCTCAGCCGTATCTACCCCAAAGGGCAGCGCCTGGACTCCTCCAACTATGACCCGTTGCCCATGTGGATCTGTGGTAGCCAGCTCGTGGCCCTCAACTTCCAGACACCCGGTAAATCCTGCTCCTGAGGTGGTTGCTGGGCTCATCCCTGCAGGTCACCCCAAAATCCCCATCCCCGGTGGCTCTGCCCTGTTGCTAGAGGTGGTTTAGATGATCTCTCCAACCTTTGTCCTCATCCTGATGGGGACATCTCCATGCAATTTTTGGGTGCTTCACACAAAACCCAGCTTCATCCCTTCTCCAACCAGGGTTGGGGGCTCTTAGCAGGGGGTTTGCCAGTGCAGGACCTTCTGCCCAAGGACCTCAGGGAGGTCCCTGAGCCCCACGGCTCAGAGGTGCTCTGTCCCCACGGCCACAGACAAGCCGATGCAGCTGAACCAGGCGCTCTTCATGCTCGGTGGCCGCAGCGGCTACGTCCTGCAGCCTGACATCATGAGGGATGAGACCTTCGACCCCTTCGACAAGAACAGCCTGAAGATCGTGGAGCCCATCACGGTCCAGCTGCAGGTAAGTGGGTGAGGACAGCAAGTCCACCTTGAGGTGGTCACCATCAAGATGGGGACTTGCTTCTTCCTTGGTTTTGGGTCAACTGGGGGTGGTTTTTACATGTTTCAGCCATGTATTTGCTCCATGGAGTTTGTTACCCCATGATTTCTTGGGTTTGTTGTTCTTTCTCCATATGCAGCATCATTTTTCCTGGGGGACAACCCCCCAACTGCACAGAGCTGAGCCTAACCTGAGCAAGAGTGAGGTGGAGGGTAAAGTAGATAAAACAAGCCCAGAAAAAGCACCTTACTCAACCCTTGGGTAATTTTGGTGTTACTGCTGGGACAGGTTGGTTTGTAGGCACCTGACTCTTGAGCATGGCATGAATCCAGCAAAAGTTTTTAAAATAATTTCAGGGATACGGCTAAATTCAAGCTAAAACCAGCCCAAAATCATAAATAAGGTGTGGTGTGGCTAATTGTGGCCATGAAGCTTTTAGCAAGCCCAAACCAACTGAGCCACAGGGCTGGCTTGTGGAGTCCTTTGCTCAGCGTGGCCAGACCTCACCCTCCTCTTCCTCCTCTTCTTCCCACAGATCCTTGGCGCCCGGCACCTTCCAAAGAACGGGAGGAGCATTGTGTGCCCCTTCGTGGAGGTGGAGGTGTGTGGCTCCGAGTACGACAACAGCAAGAACAAGACGGACGTCGTAGGTGAGGGTCCATGCGGGTGACGTTCCCACCCAGCCCCTGCACCCTGGGGACAGGTGGGGACACTGGGACAACCCTTTGGGTTGTCCTTTGGGGTCCTCCTGGACATGTGGGTGATGGGGCTGGGTTTTTTGGAGGAGTGGAGAGGGCAGGCGTCTCCCACTAATGTGCTGGTGCTATACTGGTGATGTCCATGTGTCTAACCCTGCTCTAACCCTCCTTGCTCTCTCCTCGCCCCCAGCCGACAACGGCTTCAACCCCGTCTGGTTCTTCAAGCAGTTCGTCTTCGACATCAACAACCCCGAGTTCGCCTTCCTCCGCTTTGTGGTGTACGAGGAGGACATGTTCAGCGACCCCAACTTCTTGGCACAAGCCACCTTCCCCGTCAAGGGCCTCAAAACAGGTATGGTCCTCCCATCTGCACCACCATCATCATCATCGAATCATAGAATCATTGAATGGTTTGGGTTGGAAGGGACTTTTAAAGGTTATCTAGTCCAAACCCATTGCAATCATCATAGCTCAGGGATCTGGTGGAGTTGAGAACGGTCAGTGTGAGGTTAATGGCTGGACTAGATGATCTTCAAGGTCTTTTCCAACCGAGATGATTCTGTGATTCTGTGATCATCATCATCATCTCCTCGGGGATCTGGCCATGGCGAGGGGCTCAGACCCTGCCCTGGGGCTGAGCTCACGTCACGGTGTTGTGTCCAGGCTACCGGTCGGTGCCGTTGAAGAACAGCTACACCGAGGACCTGGAGCTCGCCGCCCTCCTCATCCACATCGAGATCATCAACGCCAAGGCAGGTGGCCCAGGCTGCTTGGGGAACCCTGTGCCTCAGTTTCCCCAGCCGGAGCCAGGAGGAACAGCACCCTGGGGGTGTCCTGTCCACCCTACCAACCTCATACCCTTGTGTCAGAGCAGGAGGAAGATGAGGAGAACCTCTACTCCTCCATCCAGCAGCTACGGGACCGCGCCAGCGAGCTCTCCAGCCAGGTCTCCAGCTACGAGCGCACCAACGGCTGCGACTCCCGCTACCAGCAGCGCCTCGACGAGCTACGGGCAGCCCAGGAGCGGCTCATGGAGCTCACCGAAGTCCGCAACCGCAAGTGAGTGTCCCCTCCCCGTGGCTTCGGGACGTTCCTCTTGGGAGGATCCCTAAGGCCACCACCCTGCTCCCCACCAGGTTGATGGAGAAGAAGAAGAGGGACCGGCAGATGGTCACCAAACGCAGCTGAGCTGGATGGACACGAGGCCACCAGCCCGCTGCGGACCTCCCTCGTCACCTCCTCTCCCGCTGCAAAGGGAGGTGGGGTGGATGGATCTGGACCCCCCCACACGCAGGGCTGGGTGATAGCGGCGTGACAAATTTGGGGACAAAAAGGGACTTCGGGTAGCTCTGCTTGTGATGTTTCTTTGTCGGGGCGAGGCAGGAGGTGGGACGCTGTAATGTAAATCCTGAGTGCCTCCAGCTTCGTCCCATGTCCCCTGGGGCTCGTGGCCACCTCCCTGTCCCCGCGGAGTGGCCACTGCGGCTCCTCTTCACCCCACATCCTCCGTGTCCCACCACCCCATGGCAGGGGGGTGGTGATGAGCCCTGTGACCGATGGGGAAACTGAGGCACAAGTGCCCAGCCAGCCCAGGATGAGGCAGGACCGGCCACCTCCATCCTGGGGACAGGACCAGCTGGCAGCGAGGCACCAGGATGGGGATGCAGGGGACACTTTTGGGGGGGTGTAGGGGGGCATTTTGCCCCTCCGCTATAAATATCTGTATTTTCTTCTTTTATCCAGCGTGTACATACGGCGGGGGGGGGGGGGGGGGGGGGGGTGGTGGTGTCTGTACCAGCCGCAGTATTAGGGCACGGGAGGGACCCCAAAATGTCCAGAGATGTCCCCAGCATGGGTGTGTGGCAGCAAGGGACCAGGTCTGGGGTGCCCCGTGGGGCAAGGTGGCCGGTGATAGGGTGCCCTGAGCAGGCACTGGGCAGATACAGGCACTAAGGTGGCCCCAGAAGGGACAGGGATGTCCTCAAGGTGACACCACCATTGGCACTAATCCCTGGGAACGGGGACGGATCGTGATGGTAAAGCCTGTGGAGGTGGTGCCCGGCGCAGCGGTGGCTGGGGACATCGCAGGGTGTCCCCCAGGGTTGGGGCGTCCCAGCGGGGGGATCTGTGTATTCTTTGTATGAAAATAAATCTATTTAGCCAATATTTATACCCCACTGCTGTGGTCTGGTGCCCCCCCCACCCCCTCCCCAGCTCTGCCCCCAGCGCTGATGTCCCTGAGGTGGGTGATGTCCCCAAGATGGTGGCTTGGTGGTCCCAGATCCAGTATGTCACCCTCGTCCCCATGATGGGTCCCAGCAGCGGTGGGGACACCCAGGTGGTGTGTGGGTGCTGGCTGCAGCGGGCAGGGCCACCTGGGGAGGGGACATTGGACACGGGATGTGAGACACAGGGCACAGGGCCAGGGGCACACAGGGCACAGGGGTGCGGGGACACAGGGGCAATGGATACAACGCTGTAGGGATGCAGGGGACAGGGTCATGGGGACACAGGGCCATTGGGACAGAGGGCTCTGAGGACACAGGGCCATGGGGACGTGGGACACAGAGCCATGGGGACATGCAGGGTCACAGGGCCATGGGGCCATGTGGCTCTGGAGGGACAGGGCTATGAGGACATTGGACACAGAGTCATGGGGACACAGGGCTATGGAGACATGGGACACAGGGCTGGAAGGACACATGGCTATGAGGACACATGGCTATGAGGACACAGGGCCATGGGGACAGGGGACACAGGCCTCAGGGCTCATGGGATATGGGGCCGTGGGGATGCTGGGCCATGGGGACATGAGGCACAGGGCCATGGGGACACAGGGACATGGGGAACATAGGACTCTGGGGACACAGGGACATGGGGCCATGGGGCCCAGAGCCATGGTGACACAGGGCCATGGGGACACAGGGC
>JADKXW010020461.1:0-23275 GCA_017315185.1 Bubo scandiacus
TTTCAAATTGCACCACATTAAAGAGGTGATCTATATTTTGCCTTCCACTGAGAGTAAAGGCCATAGTGTACAAAATATTTTTCAGAAAAATATTAACTCTATTACTGAATCCTGCAAAACTACATCTGCAATCAGACTTCTCTACAGAAACTTGTAAACCTTAAGTTAAGCCTGAAGTTTTTCTTTTCTCTTGAAATAGAAGAACTTGGTAAATCCACTGTATTAAATCCGGCTCAACTGAGCATCATTTATGTTGACTGAGAGTAGACTTAAATAACTTCCAGATGTCCAAGCTAGAGCAGATGAATACAACCCTTTGTGTTTAAGTCTGAACTAGCTCACATTAAGGCAGTTGATGGTGAGAAGTATGCAGCTCCAGGGAATGATATATCTCAAGGTGGTGAAGGCCAAATGAACTTCCCTCTGAAGACACCTGCTGCCACTAAGTTTGGAATGCAACCTGGCAGGAAGAGGAGGGAAGCATGCCTCCTGCAGCAGTGTTTTTAAGATGACATGAAAAACAAGAGACTTCAGAGAAAAAGGTATGCTGTAAGGAGGCAATTTAGCCATGACCACAGCCTCAGAGGAAGCAGAAACAGTGCCTGGGGAATGGAAACCAAAGCATGGATACTCATGGCACTGCAGAAGCAGAGATGGAAGTCTGTACTGTTCCATCATTAGAACAAGGAAAGCAATTAAAACCACCTCAAAGCAAAGTCTGTTTTCCCTGATTGTCAGGAAGAAGCAGGTTATTTTCTGTATTCAGTGGTTCAGAATAGAAACAGCTTTGAGACAAGCACTAGAGACTGCAGCTCTATTCTTTGAGACTCTTCCTCCCCATGGCACAGGAAAGGGTCTTTCTGGAGAGCCAGTTTGAGAACCTGAACCCAGCACCTACACCTCAGGACCATATTGAACATAACAGTGCAAAACCAAAATAACTTCCCATTCATGTTCTCAAGTTGTAGCTTGAAAAAAGCAACTCCTGCCATAACATCTCATCCATTGCACACAGCTCTCTCCTGAATAAGAGTGGGAGCATGCACTAGGTACACTCGCACAGTAACATGGAGTTCAAGACAAAAGTTTGGGACAATTGTGGGAGAAGAGTTGTAACAGGGATCAAAAGTGGATTTGGTACAGTTTGCTGAAGAAAGTTCAAATGCTTGCTCTTCTGTACACAGAAACCACAAGCTGAAGCCCATCCGCTCCCCTCTCTGCTCTGAACCCCTCTGACCCTGGACAAGTCCAGAACCAGACTCAAGGTTTCAGCATCAGCCTACTTCAGCTTCTCTGTGAGGGCTTAAACCAGGCTAGATTTAGGTATCAAATGAGCATAAAGGAAGAACTCCAGTACCCACAGTGATGTGTCATTTCTAATTATCTTCACTCCAGTGAAGCAACCACCAGTAGGGCAGCAGGGAACAGATACAGTCACACCTCAGCAAGCAACAGCTTTCTGTCAGGTCTTTAGTGACTTCACAAGATGAAGAAACTAACGACCATATGCTCAGAAAGCATTGTCATGAGGAGCACAATAGGCAGACTGAATCATTTAAATCTAACTACTTCCAAGTACTGTAAAAAGCTCCAACAAAAAAAGCCCTCACAGCCTGCTTCTCACTAAGTTTTTACTTTTACCAGGTTAAAAGAAGTTTTATATTATCATCACCACCTGCCCTCCACTAAAACCATCCTTTCTCTGCAAATGGGTGAGGCCCACTCTCCTTAATAAATTCTCACATATAGAAGAGAAGTAACATACATAGCAACTCTGTACACATTGGATATTTTCTCTCCAACCACGTAGCCTTGGGACATCTTCCATAAGACATCTTCTCAGTCTGCATTTTAACAACCTTGTGAATAACTTTCTATCATTCTTTCTGTCTGTTTTCTAGCTTTTAACCCTTTGATATTATCCAACTATAGTTAAGTTCTTTAAGAGCCTTCAGTTTCTTCAAGGGGCATGTTTTTTCCTCCACTTCTAAAAGCATTCATTACTCTGCTGTTCTCTGAAAAGTATTTTAGCTGTGGTTTTGATAGGTGGTAAAACATTTACTCTGAACTGCTCACACAATGTCTTTAAACAGTCTCCAAGCCTCCTGCAAGCCTTTTACCCTCTGCCCCTCCTCCTCATTCCCTGTTAACAAGCTTTCTCCACTTCAGAAAGAAAACCCCATCAACAGTGTAGTCTTAATGGATTTTTTGGCTGTTTCATTACTGTGAAGCATTGAATTTGAGTACATTTGGTCTCTGCAACTGAATGGCTGTTTAATAGTTACCTCTTGAGCTAGGTCCTGTACACACTTATAACTAGCAGAGTTACATGTCCCTTGTGGGTCCTCTGCTTGACTGCTCCAAGGAGCTGTCAATCCTGGTGCCTAAATACATTTAAACAAACTGTCATGACATTTAATCAGTCTACGTGGGGTAAACTGAAGTCTCCTGTTATCACTAAGAGCAATTTCAAAGTAAAAGCTTAATGAAACTGTAGTCATGACCTCTTCCCCTTGCCAGCTCTGTCAGGTCTCCCAGCCAAGGAACTTCTCTGCTTTTAAATCAAGTGTAATCTTCAGACTCATACTTTCCACTTCCTTCTCTTGCTGCGTTACTGTAGAAGAAACATCTAGGGATAAAAACACAATTATTTCTCTTCCTCCTCTTTATCTCCCTAAGAAATGAATGCTTCCGAATCACAGCAGGCCCACTATACTACTCTTAAAGCAAGAGAAGACGTGTTTGTTAACACGCCCCTGCAAACCTTCTGCTTACATCTTCCTAGTTATTTTCCTGACCTAATTAGTGGTGCAGAGAATTAAACCTCAGCCTTCAAGACCAACAGCTCCCCAGGAGAGCAACCCAGATATAATACTCTTTAAATATGAAACAGCTCCTGTCCTCAGCTAGAGTTGAGGAGGCATAAACCAGAGAAAAGTTGTAATTACTAGGAGTGATTAAGAATTGCAAGTTATTGTCAGAAAGTGCAGAGCTGCTTTATGCAATCCTCACGAGACAGAAAGAACATCTCCATGGTTGAAGGAGGCGGTGGGGTGTGTGTGTGTGTGTGTGAGCAGGGGGCAGGGAGTTGGTTCTGGAAAGTGTTATTTAACAGACTTGCTAACATAGCTACGCATCAGTGGTCCCTACAGCAAGAAGGGAAACAACCCGACAGTGCACAGGGTGCTGGGTGTTAGGGCAGACCCCAGCCTTGTCAAAGCCACATCCACACATAATCCACACAGCAGTCCTTTGGGAAGGACTGAGGCATAAACTCTAAGCTAAGTGGATCCTAAATGGATCTGTCTCCAATTGCTGCCCAGTTGTCCTCCAGCCTGTATGCAGTTCTTGCACAACAGTACCTTTTTGTCAAGCACTTCCACAGGTCTTGCTTCTTGTCTGTTTTGAACTTAGCTGCTACTAACTTCATTTGATAGCTCCCAGTCCTTGTACTAGAAGACAACAGCTATTGTAACCAGCACCTCCAGACCATACTTGACTCTGCAGACTTCCATCATGGATCTCTGTAGAACACCTTTACCCCCAAAGTCCTCTTTTACCAAGCTGAATCCAAGCCTAGATGGCTCTTGTAGAATGAAACCACTGCAGAGCAGAGTCACCTTCACAGAATCACAAAATCATCCAGGTTGGAAAAGACTTTGAAGATCCCCCAGTCCAAACATGAACCTGACACTGACCGTTCCCAACTCCACCAGATCCCTCAGCACTGGGTCAACCCGACTCTTCAACCCCTCCAGGGATGGGGACTCCCCCCCTGCCCTGGGCAGCCCATTCCAACGCCCAACAACCCCTTCTGCAAAGAAATCCTTCCTAAGAGCCAGTCTGACCCTGCCCTGGCGCAGCTTGAGGCCATTCCCTCTTGTCCTGGTGCTTGTTCCTTGGGTCAAGAGACTCATCCCCCCTCTCTGCACCCTCCTTTCAGGGAGTTGTAGAGGGCGATGAGGTCTCCCCTCAGCCTCCTCTTCTCCAGACTAAACCCCCCCAGTTCCCTCAGCCGCTCCCCATCAGACCTGTGCTCCAGACCCTGCACCAGCTCCGTTGCCCTTCTCTGGACACGCTCGAGTCATTCAATGGCCTTTTTGGAGTGAGGGGCCCAAACTGAACACAGTATTCAAGGTGCGGCCTCACCAGTGCTGAGCACAGGGGGACAACCCCTGCCCTAGTCCTGCTGGCCACACTAGTTCTGACACAAGCCAGGATGCCATTGGCCTTCTTGGCCACCTGGGCACACTGCTGGCTCATGTTCAGCCGTCTGTCAATCAACCCCCCCAGGTCCCTCTCTGACTGGCATGTGGTCCTTCTTGTCCTCCTCTTTCTGAACTAATATTCCTATTTACAGATGTGGGAAGAGGAACTGCACGAAAAGTTCAAAGTGTGAGCAAACCCCAGATTTATACAGTGACATAAGGATGTACTCTATTTCATTATTCATTTTTTAATGCCTAACATTTGATAGTCTTTAACTACTCCTGGACGCTGAGCTGGTGTTACATACATCATACTCCCAAAATCTCACTTGTCCTCAGACAGTCTTGGTTTCAGGCATGAAAATGTGCGGCAACCATGTAATCCAACATGAATGATCCAAAATCCCTAAACTATAAAGCTTACAATCATTTGAAGGCAGTGGAGTCAGACTCTGAAGGCCCAGTTCCCAACTTTGCTTCTGCCTCTGAAGTTAGGACTAGCCGAACTCTTGTCTGGACTATGCCCACATAGATTGGGAACTGCTGGATGGCACAGAACAGTCTCCAGGTGAACTACCTGTTCCACAAACTATTTTGCAACCCGTGCCACAATACGGAGCTACTCGAGTGAGTATTAAACTAACAATCCTGTAAAGCTGCCACACAACCCCAGGCAAGCTGCTAGTTTGCTTAGTCCCAGATTTCCGCCTGCAATTCAAGGCTAATCCTTCCATATTTAGTTATATTACAGCCTCCTGAGGTTGAGGAATTGCTTACAGTGAATATTTAGAGAATAGTACAACAGGTTCCCCTCCTGGGTATTGTGATGGAAGCAAAAGAATATCCCTAGCAAAGACTGGAGCCCAGACTGGATTTATAGCTGGAGTCTGAGTGGGATCTACATCCCAGAAGATTCACATTCAAGTAAATGAAAAAAAAAAACAATGACACCTTCAGATGTTTTTTCATAGTTTAGGTCAGAAGAGATTCGTAACAGCTTGGAAAGAAATAATACGTTTGTATCACTCTGCTACTCCTCCCACTGAGAGCAAACACAATACACCCGGATTCCAGAGGATTTGCATCTTTTAGGTGACTCAGCCAGTAAATGCAATTTAATGCAGACAAGTGTAAAATGCTAAGTCCAGAGGGACAAATGCTAGTTGAGCAAGTGCAGCTTAAATGGAGCAGTCATGCAGCATGATGATGGCCACAGAAGGGATTTATGGTTCAGTATGGAAAAATCCCTGCAGTCATGACACCCTCCCCTTATCACTATAGTTCAGATGGCAACCAGAGAGGCAAGACATGAATTGAGCAAGACAGCCATCCCTGCAGCAGCTCTACAGTTAGTTTGTTTTTAACAGCTCTCCAGGAAAGGATAGCTGTTCATGGAGACTAATATTCTCCATGGAAGTTTAACACTCCAGTCGGTGGACTGCATGACAGCTGGGGAACCTTGGTTTGAAAGCTGGAAGTGTGCTGCCTGCCGTCACCCACCACCCTTAAAATACAGCCATTAGGGAAGGGGGTGATCAGCACTAGAAAAGAATCCAGAGCTAGTCACCAAGATGCCTGATTTTCAACCCTACTGTTTGAAAAATGGATGCTGAGACCCAACACAGGAAGACTATTCTCTCCACAGAAAATTGTAAATCACCTGCCTGCCTCTACATAGTTCAAGGTATTTAGACCATATTCACTCCCTGGTCATTTAAGGATCTAACCCAGCTGCCAGTAAGACATCCTTGAGGCTGAATTTTAAGATGCTGAAATTTCTGGAATCACTGTTTTAACTAAATAGCCTTGAGCCCAACAATCAATCTTGTGCTTTGGAGGCAGATCTTGCGCATCAGTGAGTGTTACCCCAGGCAGCCTGTGCAAAGGAGCACACAAACGGGACAAGCGGATTGCTCGATGGACAGAGGGTCCATCTGCTCCATCAGTACTCCCCACTACATATGTAGCAGTTAACACCTATCTGGAGAGTAAAAAATTAAGTCCTATTGCCTATCACTTGTCAGTTGATGACAGATGAACAGTATGAAGTGGAAGGAGAACCCACAGCCACCCTTGTCTTGCCACATTTGGTGTCCTTCACAGTTTCCAAATAAAGACAGACTTAAGCCATACGTAGTCACAGGCTTGGCCACAAAATCATCTATGTTCAGAGACACACATTAGTTCCATGCACTCGGGGAATTTATCTCCACAAATCCTGTTTCCACAAATAAGCCTCCTCTTGCATTCAGAAAAGAGCCACATCAACTGCTCACCCATCACTTCGCCATCTGAAGTGGCACTTGAAACTCAAGCTTTGATACAATCTCCTTAAAGGCTGACACTTGATTATCTGAATGGAGCATGTTGCTGTGATGGATGGACCTCGAACGGTTGGTGGTTCAAGTGAATAAAAGAATCACCCAAAATGTAGTTGGTTTTCTTTACTTCTATGTAATTGCCCAAAACCACATCAGTCTACAAATCTTGGCTAGCAATATCAGATTCACATATGATTTACTCAAGTACTCTAAGTCAGCTGCTGAAGAAAGTATTTTTCTCTTTGACTACAGATAGAGAAAGCCTAGTCTTCTAATACAAGCAGCATGAACAACTCTCATAGCAGGGAGCAGAGCCATGATATTAAACTTCTTATATTTGCTTATTTCCTACATTTTTGCAAGATTCAGGGGAGTGTGCCTGTTCAATTTGAACATTTTTTTAAGAGAATGGAAGGTGAAAATGCAAACTAATTCCTTATTTTATCAGAAGTGATGTTATTTAAATTCTCCCACTCTCATTCTCACTGCATGACTTATCCCATAGCTCACACAAGACCCAGCCATTGAAATCCTGATTGTATTATAACTGAATTTTGTAATGAGTATTCTAACTATATTATATTGAACTGAACTGTTCAAAAATTAATTGTGTGCACCTATGTCAGTGCCTACATCATAAACTGAAGGGCTTCTTGTCACACTGGTGAGCTTCAGGGCTGGCCTTCAAGGGCACACAATTCAATTTACAGGTTTTAGAGAAATTAAGAAGAGCACAGACTTCAGCCAGAATGAATTTCAGCTACAGATACTCACAGTCCCTTACGATGTTGCTCGTTAGCTCAGAGCTTTTTCAGAGAGGTTTAATCTGCCAGGTAAGAGTGGCAATGTCCCCCCAGTGAAGCAGGGAAAGGAAGGCTGGTTCAAAAGCCAGCCCTGCCCCTGCCCTGCTGTGTGATCTGGAGAGCATCACCTTGCCTCCTCTTTGCCTTCGCTGTCTTGCTAGTCAAAGTCCAAGCTCCTGCAGGCAGTAGCTCCCCACTATGGTATATTCACATTGGGTTCAGCACTCCAGGACCCCCAGTTTTATTCAGGACCACTAATCTTCAGGTAATAGAGGTAAAATAATGCATTCTATTCAGATGAAACCTGCCCTGCTACAGCAGTGGGGCCAGCCTGTGCTACCAGTTTTACATTCAAGAGGGGTTCCCCAGCCTGCCACCTTTGCTTCAAAAGCAACTTCCAGTATTGCCCTGCTAAGCCCCCGATTCCACCTCTGCCCACCTGGAGACTGGAGTTTGGAGCCCCAGATAGCCCTGCCCAAAGAGAGGGCATTAAACTGGAATCTGGACCTGTGAGCACCCAGTGCAGAAGGTTTGCTTTGGCCCTTTGCAAATTAGTGAATCTATGACCTGCAAAGTACAATTCATCTACAGCTACCACTGATAACGCTCATCACAGTGTTTATACAGCAGCACAGGCCTTTAGAATGTTTTCTCCATCATTCTTTTTCTCTAAATATGACTATCATAGTGAGATATATATATACACACACTTATAAAAGTACATTTTTATGCACCATTTCAGATAAACAGCATAATTACACAACAAAGCCCACATTTTAAAATCCTGTGTAGCATTCTGTTAAAAAAGCCATCCAGCACAGGTCTTGCGTGCGTTTCTTGACTGGAGAGGTGTCTGGCTGTTCTTCTGCAGCTAAAGTTAAGTGGTTTCTATGATTTTCTGTTATCTGAAGGAGGAGGATGAAATCAAATAAGAGCTTATAGTCAGTATTGCAAAACACTGAAACACACCCTGCTGATCACAGCAATGGATGCTCCATCATTATAAAAAGCCTCTTTTCTGTCTCAAAAGAGCCATTACCTCCCCCTATAGAGCCTCCATATACAAATCAGACCAGGAAAAGAAATAATACTGGCGGAAGGTTCAGGGAGATGAAGGCAGAGACTGAAGAACTTCAGTACAGCACTGATGTCCAAAAAAGTGTGTGTATAAGGGGAAAATAATCAAGTTAAAAGCAAGTTTTCTGGGTTTTATTATGCCATACCACCCAGAGGATGAATTTCTACACAAGTTCATCCTTAGAACAATTCTGCTAGAGATTTCAAAGCATTATCAAAAAAAAGGGCACCCAGGTGCTAACAGACACTTTCTGTTCAGGTTACAGATGGGGGAGAAGATGAGGGAATTTAGCTGGAGGGACAAAGGGCCCTTGGAGATTCCTCTGAGCAGGGTCTTGTCTCATCTACACTTCATAAATGGAAGCCCTTCTGGAAAGTCAGAGTTTTCAGCTGTTCAGTGATACATCCAGAGCTGGCTAGACGGCTGTTTAGCTGCTATCCAGCTATCTGTGCTAGACTGGAAATCCCACGAATTGTCTGTGCTTCAATGTCACCGTGGCATCTTCACAACAGCATCTCAAACTACATCTTGAATTAATGATTTGTCGCAGGTTTTTATCTACCAATAGATCCATACTGCAGAAATTGAAGTTTTTATGTGTTTTAATTTTCATCCTTCTTTATAGACGGGACAAAACAATAATGAAAAATTGGAAAAATGATTGAAAAATATAGAAGCTGTTCTGAAAAGATAGCAGAGGTTTTAAGAGTTCATGGAAAAAAGTTGCTATTGTACTCAATGCATGGAGCAGAATAAAGACTGCCTGATTTTCACATTGCTTCTATAATCTGGCTCAGCATGATGCAAACAAGGGCAAAAATAAGACCCTAAACAATATTCCCCATTATTTCCCTCTAGCCAAATTCTAGGGGGTGGGAATCAATCCTGATGCCCTCCCATGAGGCTGAGCCTGCTGAAACACATTCCCTTTGGGATCTAGAGCCTTCACACCACCTGGGGCTTTAGATGGGCCAAGGAGCCATGAGTGATGTGGCTCCAAAACAGCCCATTTTAAGGACTCATCTAGGAAGAGATGGTGGGACTAACTAACATGCAGGGAAGCTGTGGGTAATCAACAACAATAACAAAAAACCAACCAGTTTTTACTTGCTTTGTAATAGCTGGTGAGGGCCTTTAAAGCATCAGGTTTCAGAGTCCTGTGATTATATGCAAGTCATAGCACAGACAAGAAATTGAATTTCCATTTCCTGTGGCTATAAAAAAAGTTGGAGGGAATCTAAATACATCCTAAAGACTCAAAAAGAAAAAAAGCAAAAAAAAAGAAGCAAGACAATGACAAGTATTTGACTAAAAAGCTGTGGGTATATCACAAATGAAAGATAAGAGCGTATTTTGGAAGGTGTGTTAGGGAAAGTTTCTGCTGTATAATTAGGAAACAACCATGAGCTCACTGTAGTGTGCTTAGGAGAGGAATTTACTGCAGAGCAAACACTCTTGTAGGGACAGAGTATTTGCTTTAATAAGATTCTCTCCTTGTGGCATCCTCTGGGACACCATCCTTCTGTCTGAGGAAGCACTTAAATGCTTAAGTTTTGCTTAAGGTTACAGCTTCTCTAGATAATTCTAATTTGAGAAAGGGAGGAAAAAAAGACATAAAGGAAATCACAATGCGGCTTCGTAGGCACGGGTCCATGGTTTAATGCAGTGTACTCAGAAGAGGGCTGTGCCTCATCTCCTGAGATTACACAAACCAAAAGGTGGCTGAGGATCTTTCTATGCTATCCCTTGTTAAAATTTAAAATTACCTTTATGAATAGTGTCTGAGGTTCCCCACCTTCCTCTTTGCCATTGCACTCTGCAGTCACCTCCACTTTGACCCAAGGAAAGCGCTGCCTATAATAAATCTACACTCCAGTCCCTCCACCCTGACTAAAGTGAATACAGACGTACCCATGCAAACTTGGAACTTGCTTTGATAAGGTGCATCGTAAGGCTGCAACATCCCCAAATTCAGCAAAATTTCTGAATCACCCTGAGAACCTGAGGGAACAGGGGACAATTAGCTGATGCTGAGTTTCACATTGCCTGGCTCAGTAACTACTCGGGTTAACAAAAGTTGTCTGGAGTCACGGTCATGATTACCAGCACACGGAAGCAGGTATTATGGAAGGGCTCATTGTAGCTTGGTGGTTATCTGTTTGTGGAAGTGAGACCTGGGCAAAGGTACAGACATCCCAAAGTCTGGAATGACAGCTAGAACTCCACAAGGTGTGAAGAGGAAGATTTTATATTCAGCTGATCCAGGAGGGACAAAAAGCAGTGTGGATTTTAAGGGAACAGAGCCAGCAGGCTGTTTTATCTTGATTCCATCCTTGATTCAGTTGGACTGCAGGGATGTACTCTTCATTCAGTACCTTGTAGGTAGCAATGTGTTTGCAAAGGTTGCCTGCTTCTCCACAACTGCTCCTGGCTTTATGCTTCCTTGGAGAAGCATCAATGCTGGGAGAGGAGCGGTTTCCCTGAGCAAAGCTCTAACAGCTCCAAGCTGTTGGTGTCATTTTACAGGTTCTGCTCAGGATGAGATCATGTTATCTGGGAGACATCCACTCACCCTGCTTACGCTTCTCTGCCTTCAGAGCTCTGCTGCTTCTCTGAAAGTCTTTATTTGTTTGTCCTAAGTTTGAAAAGAACTTTCTCAAAGAACTGCAATTCTGACAGTCCCCTCAACCCAGATAAGTGGATATTCAATAAGAATTGTACTGAGCAGACTTTTCACTAGAAACAACAAATTATTAGTCTCTTCAAGGTGATCAAATAGTGGTGATCCCACAGAACCTGGCATAACTACAAGCATTGCTTGATACAGAGCAAATTCAAGGTATTTCATATGTTTCTGTTTTATTACGTATATTTAAGTTATTTTATGTCTGTTATACTTTGTATTTCATTCATTGATTTTTGTATTACATTTATTTTGATAAGCATTAAAGGGATTGATACTGACAATCCAACACACAATAAGACAGTCTGTGTCAAAATGGACAGTTAGTTTTGATGTTCTTGGTAATCAAACCAAGAACAATGATTTTATCAAACAATTCTGGATAGCTGGAATTTCTGAAATATTGCCATTAGTTTTCCTTGATTCCATTCCTGTATGTCTGTGGTTCACTGTTTAACAACTTCCATACTGTATGAATGAAGAAAAGGAGAGAGAGAAAGCTTCACTGATCGACCATAGACAAAAGGGATTTAGTGGGAAGAGGTTTGAACTTAAAGGACTTTGTACAATATGGATTGAAACAAATCTACAACACAAGCAGCCCTGCTGTTTTCCTGGATGTGCAGAGGTCACACCACCCACCTCCCAGCAGGCCCCCAGTATCTGGAGGTCTGCGAGCCAGCTTGCCCAGCTACACCAGTTCTTCAGATCTCTCTCTCTTCCACAGAACATCTGACATGGCAAATTTAGGATCCAAAGTTTTCAAGCCCTTTGACAGTCAGTGGACTGTTGGCATGGGAATTAGCTTGCAACAACATTAGCAATGGCAGGGAAGGATCCTCTGCTGGCTTTTAGCCCCCGTGGCTATCTGTAGAGGTATTCTGTACACTCCTTCCTGAAGGTCTATGCTTTGCTGCTCAACAATTTCCCCAATGCATGGACATAGGAAAGGAAGGAGATAATGCTTCATTGGTTAATCACAGGGAATGAGGAGAGAGAAACCTAATCAAGATTTAGTGGGAGAAGATAATCATTACTGGTGATCTTGGGCATGCAGAAATGGATCAGGTGTAAAATGTCTGAGCTTGTACAAAGAAAGCCTTTGCAGCAGTACACAACTCATTTCAGTGTCATGTCAGACATGCTCTTAGCCTGTCCTCCTAAGAGATGCACAGCTATCACAGATCACCTGCAGAAGTCATTACTGATTACTAGCACCATGAAACTCAAGGACTTCCTCCCAGCTCACTTGTTTCTTCTCTGACAGGAGCAAGAGATCAAACATGAAAGAGGATGTCACTTCTTAATAGTCTCCCAAGTCAAGCAAGACTATTAGGATATAAATATACGGTCTTTATTTGCAAAGAGGAATGAAAGAAATTGCTACAAAGACAAGCAGAAGTAATATCCAGAGATATCCCTCAAATGAGGGATGCAGAGCCAGACAAAAGTATCTCAAAACTACAGAGATCTCTAGCCTCAGGACAAAGCTCCATTTGCTGAGAAAAAGCAGTGTAGGATATTTATCCCAGCTCTGACAGCTGCGTGTTTGGCAATCACTTGGAGTCCATGTGACAAGGCCAGCAAGCCATAAAAACCTGCTCGTAGTAAGGATAATATTCGCAGTGATGTTTAGGCCATTGTGATCAGCTGTTTCTGAGGAGGGTTTCCTCTCTCCCCAAATGGCTTTTTCCATAAAGTGATTCTGCAAAGGTACTCAAAGACTTGTGTAAACCAAGGACATTCGAGTCTGTACAGAAGAAGAGTAGTCCTCAGGCTGGAAGAAGAGAAGCCATACACAGGCAAGATGGTGCAAGGAGAAGTGAAGGTCAATATATAATCCTGGAAGAATGAGAGGCCACTTCAGTCCTGGAGAAAGCTGCAAAAACGCAGTGGAGCTGAGCAACTGCCCTCTATGAGACAGAAAGGGAGAAGAAAAATAAATAAATCAAAGGTCTGCCCAACCGGCTTTATCACTTCTGACTCTGACAAGACCATCAGCCCCAGAAAAAATCAGTATGAGAGTGAGCACTCTGGTTGCTCCCAACGTACTCTGTTATATTGAATCCCTGATCTTTTTAGGGAGATATTTTCTACTAGGAGACAGAGAGGCATCTGCAAGCCAAATCTAAGCTATGACTTTCTTCTTCAGCAGGGACATTTAGCCATCTACACATTTTACCCATGTCTATAGCTGGTAACTTGACTCAAATAAATCTGCCACCGTCAGAAGTTGGAAGATGTAAAAGTTTGCAGCTCTTTCACTCTCTCTTGGTTACGGTCAGGTCTGAAGTCCTCGACATTGAGGTGGGCCAAGGCGTAGTTTCCAGGAACTGCTGACTAAGCAATGAAATATTATCAGGAGTTACTGTATTAAGAGATGGGAGGGCAGGCACAACAACAGCTGCGTGTGCAGCTTTTGTTACTGTTGTTGTTAATCAGAATACAAGTAAATTATTTCTTCCATCTGTGACTCCCACAAATAAGATCTCCCTGCTGCTATTTTCTCAACTGCTCCACTCATCAAGTCCCTTTGTTTTGCATGTCACGCTGGCCATTTATGACAGAGTAAAATGGATTTGCCTTCCAGCAGTAATTTTTTTTTTCATTTGATTTGGGTTTTAAACGCAGTGAACATGAGAACTTTTGAAACTTCATGATGCCTGAATGCTTAGAGCACTCATTAAACATTTATTGTGTGAAGAGGGGAAAAAAAGGCAAACAAAACAACAACAAAAACCCCAGATGAAGTATAAAACAGGGGAAACAGAGTTCAAGGCAAACTTTATTCAGCGGCAGATTTCATCCTCTGCTCAGCGATGAAGGAACATTTGCTCTTCCATATTCAGTGGTTGCTGGGACCTGGCAAGCTACAATACCACTCTGGGCTGTTTTAAATCGCTACCCTGGTACAAAGGCATCTGTGGTGATCTGCTCAAGTGAGTTTCTATATTGCTTTATTGGAACAAAAAAAAATGCAAAATGACATCTTAAGTCTCAACTAAACAAAAATTTGCACTTTGTTTTGAAATATTGATTGAAATATTTCCTCCAAACCCTAAACTATGCTGTGGTTTTCACTGCTCCCTCTCAAAGGAGACTAAGCAGCACTAAACCATGTACATGCACAAGAAAACAAAGTACAAAAACGTTACATGAATTACTGAAGTTGCAGAGCACTTCCACAGGCTGACAGAATGATGCCTTTGAACTCCCCATCCCAGACTTTCCCCACTGGACCACAACAAGTACAGTGTACTTAAAAACAGATCATGTAGCATATTGGATTTTATTAACCTGTTACAGAGTCCCTCCACGTCTCCCTTCTGCCTGTTCTGTAACCTGCAGCAGTAGCATTCACACCTAGTGTTTTTTCCCATGTTTGCCCTCTTTATTGTTTGGTGTAAAGTATACCAGAAAAGCATTGTAAAGCAAGACGGTAAGTGGCAGGCCACTATTTTATACAGTGTTGGCAGGAGAGACAGAGCTTTTTTTTTATAGAAAAATAAATCCTCTTTAGACAGCCAGTAGCCACTTGGGTGAGTCTTTCTTACGAATACTGCAAGGATGAATACCCAAGGATTTCTAGTTTAAAAGTGGTATCTCTAGACACACTGACTGCTTTCTAATACACATCCAGGCACTCTATCCACAGACAATTAATTGACACAGCAAATGGAGGACAAGAACAAATCATTTTGCTTTCCTGGGAGTTTTGCTGTTGGTCACAGCCTGGGTGGTTACAGCAGGAGGGCCCTGCTTGCGGCCGGGATACTTTCAGATCCTTCCTGCACCTGGCAAATAGGCTGATGGTGCTCTTCGCTCTGACACTGAATTAACTGCTTGACCTCATCTTTCTGGGGGCTGGGGGTCTTGCACACGTACAGTTAATGAAAAAAAAAAAAAAAAAGAGGATGAGGGAAAGGGGATTGCAAAATTCCATAAACTGTCATGAAAAAAATCGTCGGGGTCACCATTAGCCGGGGTCCTTATTTCTCCGTGCGGGAACTGGAACGACACAACACCAATGTGATGATCAGATCGTCCCTTTATTTCCCAATCCTGGTTACATTTATATCCTACTAAGTTCCGTACACGCGCTCATCTATCTTCTAATAGGCTACAGGTTGTCTGCACGCGCTGTTCACGCGCCTCTACAAGCATTTGCATTGGTTAATTGCAATTAGCACGTAAAGCCCAAAACTTGCCAAAACTCCCTTATCTCATACCCTGTTTTGCTCAGACTTGTGTGCTTTTGCTGACCACAGGTGTTTCTCACTTATCTGCTATCCTGTGTGTTTTTGCCAGCCTTATTTTGCTGGCCTTGTCTTCGTCCTTGCATCCTTCTGCCTGCACTAACTTCCCTCCAGCGCGGCCCAGACTCCTACAAAAAATAATTAACGTTTGCACAATTTCACAAATATCTTCCATTTCATGTCTCCTTTTTAATTGATCATTATTTTCCTTTTCTCCTTTTTCCCATTTAAAATGGACAGAAAGTCATAGAGAGAGGCTGCAGAGGAGTGAAAATGGAAGGAAAAATAAAACCTTGAACTTTTTTCACCCTCCGCCCCAGCTTTTGGTTTTCATGATTTATTTTTTTTAAGAAAAGGTAATTTTATACCAAAAAAAAAAAAAAGTTGGGAAAAAGCATTGTGTCAAACTTCAAAGCAAATTTATAATACTGTGTTACTCTGGAAGACGATTTGAATACCAGTGGGCTCACTCAACTTCAAGTAACTGTATGTACACAGGCAGCACAAAGGCTGGGATCAAATAATTGAGGCTGTTCACAATAAAAAATAATGCCATCAGCTGTATCCCACCCAGAATTTTTGGTCTAATTACTTCCCTGGGGTACCCTTACAGACAATACTTTCCCATTTGCAACTCTCTTTGACCCTCTTTGATTTCCTGTTTGCTCAGTTCAATTTTACTCTCTAACCACTTCTGAGTTCACAGTAAGCTGTGGTTGCTCATAAAATGTCACTCAAGCAATCTTGGGTGGAAAGGTTAATGCAAATGAGGCTCTCACTGCTCCTATACACTCTCTCCTTCACCAGCAGACAGAGATTTCCTCTCCCTCCGGTTACCTCATGCAGATGAAGCATGCTGAGCCTGAGTTATCCCTCAGTTTCATGAGCGGATGACAGAGGAATCACTGATGCTCCAGGGTCTGACCGGCCAGGAGCTCCGCTCTGCTCCCCAGTGACACTGCTGGGTGCAGCGCGGACGCTCCACGTCGCACCCTCGTACCCCCAGGACGGGGGTTTCCACAGCCTCACATTTTGCTGTTCCCACCAGTGCAAGTGGGAAGGGTCTCTCATTTGGCCAGGTCCTGGCCCCATTTTGGGTCTGGCGTGGAGGACCTGAGAGCGATGAGGAGCAGAGCTCAGGGGCACAAAGCTCTTGGTGGTTTCTCCACTGTCACAGCAATTCCACCCTCTGTGCGTGAGGCAGTTTTCTGCCTCAGCACCCACCTTGCAGCCCTGCCGCTGGAACAGCCTGCCAGACTGGAGGATCCCCATGAATTTACTTTCCTGAATTCAGACATTTTGAGTTTGATGCACGTCGTCACAAAGTGTATGAGGGGGGTGCAAGTGAATGTGGGAGGCTGTTCTTTTCCTGTCCAGAACTCTTACCGATTTCATCCCTGGTACCCAGATCTCCTCCCACGGGCTGAGAATTTGTAGAAAGCAGCTCCCTAGACAGCTGGCAGGATGTATGGATATTGTGCAGACTGATCCTGAGGTGAAGGGTGGGTGAGGGTGTTTGCACACAGCAGGCGGGGAAGGCAGGGCTGCCCAAAGGGCTCCACAGTCCCTCCCAGGCTCTGAAACGAGATGGCTGGAGCAGTGAGAGTGGTGGGGAGAGGGCTCTGCTCTCCCGCTGTGCACCCCAGGGCTGCTCACAGGGCACTGCTGCCCCTCCGCCACACATACCCTCAGCACCTCTCTCCTGAGCTCTAATGGGGACACTAAAGCTCCCCCCATGATTTCATTCACCTCACAGTCTCAAGTGAAGGCCACCTGGCACATCAAAATTAGTTCAAGGGTCACACACTCCTTCCTTGCTGGAATAATTTTTTCCCTTTGAAGTGCTAAGGCTTGGACAACCAGCCCAAGCCAGAGGTGACCTATAGATGAATCCTGTATATTTTATAACCGATAACCATTGTGCTAGTAGGGATTGTGCTAAGTTATAACAAACCACCTAGTCTGATGTAAAAGGTGCAAGTGTTGAAGCCTGAACAACAGGCCCCGAGCTGAAACTGCTAAATCAGTATGTAATCCCTAATGAAATCTGCATGGAGGATGGAGCTATGATGAATGTATCTTTCCCTTCCTTTGTATGTGAATAGAATAACAGAGTCATGGAGACAGGTGCCTGTCCTCGAGGCCTGATGTGAGACCTTGCACATAATCCGATAAGCAGAGAAATTCCCTTAGTTTCTTCCTTGAGCCCTGGCCAGGCTCTGGGGGGAACCTGATGTGAGATTGAAACCAGATATTTCTGCTGAAAACAAAGGTGCCAGCTATTCTGGCTTGCTGATTTTTGGGTCCATAAGGCCGGACCCGCTCACAGCGACTCTGGGTGCCTCAGCTACGGGTGGACGCCCCGCGTAGGATTTCCCACTCGCCGGGACAGGCTCTGCAAACCCTCGCTGCCCCCGGGGCTGCCCAGCGCCTGCGGGGCTGGATGGTGGGAACGGGTGCGAGTGGGGATGGATCTGCCTTAATCACTGTTCTCTCTCTCAGGTAGCAGTGATGTGATGCATTACCCTGTATTTTCCTATTTGTTTAAGTGCACTGTTCTGTCTTTTCTTACTGTATGTTTTCTGTATTATTCTGTTTTATTATTTAGTTATTTCTAGTAAATACGCCTGCTCTTTTCACTCTGGTGTCTGAGTTTAATTGGTATCCCTGATCAGCAAAACATAAATTGGTGTCAGAAGTGGGATTCGACAAAAATGCCATTATTTAAAGTAACCATTGGATGTTTTAAATTGTATGAAAAGGTACCTATTGAAAAAGGAAAAGAAACTACAAATTCCAGTAAATGAGGATGGATTTTGTTAACTACATACAGAAAACAGCACCAGAGTAAAGGGAGGCTGTTGTTAGAGCGCTCCCAGATGGAATGACAGATGTGTGATTTGCAGTGTCAAATAGTGATGTTGCAATGCCAGAATAAGTTGTTTGCTGATAAGCTGGATACTTATCAGACAGTGGCGGAGGAAGCTGCGGTGCAAGTAGCACAATTTAAGTATAGGAGAAGGAGAAACTGTCAGAAAGTGCATGCGGTGATTGCAGAAGCGGGTGTGCAGTGGGATCCCGGTAGAGATCCTAATAGTGGGCAAGCTGTGAGAAAGGATATGATAGAGGATTATACACAGTATGAAGTAAATGATATAATTGAAAGATTTAAGCAGAGACCGGGGGAATCCTTGCTCTCTTGGATGGTGCATTTGCAGGATCAGGGAGTGGCAGATTCTAAAAGATTTTTGATTTTAAGTTCAGATTCTTTTGTGCAGGATGCATTTCAAAACAATGATCAGAATATTAATTTGTTAGCATTGGCTGCTCTGGGATGTAATACCAACTATCCTACAGAGAATGATTGGCCGGCATCTGACCGTCAGTGGTTTGCTTTGCGAGATTGTAGACAGCTGATGAAAGAGGATTGGGCACCGTTCTCTGACTTGTACCCTTTGCAGGAGGCAAGGGAGGTGAACCAATATTATAATCAGCGCATATGAATTAATGGCCAAGCCCCAGGACAGTGGGTGCAGAAGGACCAACAGCCCCATGTAGAGCTTAAAGGTTTGGTTGTTTTTGTTTTGTTGTTGTTGTTGTTGTTTGTTTGTTGGTTTTGGTTTTTTGGTTTGGTTTGTTTTTTTTAAAGCAGCCGGTCCCCACAAACTGTAAATGCCCTAATTGAGACTGGAGCGGAGGCCTCCTTAATATATGGGAATCCCAGGAAATCTAAAGGACAACCTGTAATTATTACAGGTTTGGGAAGAAAATAAATTAAAGCTGTACAAACACAAATGGAAATGAAAATAGGAAACCTCTCAAAACGATTATATTCAGTCATGATTGTCCCCATTCCTGAATATATAATTGGTATAGCCATTCTAAAAAGACTAACTTCAAATCTTTCTGATGGTCAGTATCAATTTGGAGTTAAACCCTGTATTAGTGCCAGACCTGTTACGGTCAGCAAAGTAAAAATGCCTCCTGTGCAGATCCTGGCTGCAACTAAGTTAGTTACGATGAGGCAATATAGAATTCTGGAAGGACATGAAGAGATATCACAGGCAATTAGAGATTTATTAGCTGTAGAAGTTTTGAGGCAGCAGTCCGGTGTGGCCTGTCAAGAAAAGTGATGGATCCTAGAGAATGACAGTGGATTTTAGAGAAGTAAACAAACATACTGCACCGCTTGCAGCAGCTGTGCCAGACACTGTCACTTTAATAGAAGAAGTTCAGAAACATCCAGGAACTTGGTACGCTGTAATAGATTTGGCTAATGCATTTTTTTTTTTTTTACTATCCCAATTGCAGAAAAGCATTGGGACCCATTTGCTTTCACAAGGGTGGCTGCAGAGCCCCACTATCTGTTATAGAATTGTAGCTGAACACTTAGATGAAATACAGCTGCCTCCTCACACACAATCAAGCCACTATATGGATGATATTTTGATTCAAGGAAATAATGAGGAGGAGGTACAACAAGTTCTTGAATTAATAGTAGATCATATGAAACAAAAGGGCTGGGAAGTTAACCCTGAAAAACTCCAAGGACCGTCTCAGACAGTGAAGTTTCTGGGAATTCAGTGGCATTGTGGGCATTGAGAAATACTGCCTAAAGCCCGACAAAAAATTTGGATTTTACTGTACTGCAAAATAAAAAAGAAGCTCAAAGATTCATTGGGCTATTCAGTTTCTGGAGGCAACATATTCCCCATTTAGGACAAATTTTAACCCCTTTGTATAAGGTGACAAGGAAGAAATATGAGTTTGAATGGGGAGATGAACAACAAGCTGCTTTTGAGATAGCTAAAGGAACCATTCAGAAGGCTTTAGATTTATGGCCCCTGCAGGAAGGGGAGGTAGAATTAAACGTGTCAGTAAATAAATCACATGCTAACTGGAGCCTGAGGCAGAAACAAGGAAGGAAAAAGGTTCCTTTACGATTTTGGTGCAGAAAGCTGCCAGAAGCAGGGAATAATTATACCCCTTTTGAGAAACAATTATTAGCATGTTACTGGGCATTAATTGAAACAGAACAACTCACAATAGGCCATGAAGTGGCTCTCCGCCCTGAGATTCCTATCATGCAATGGGTAAAAACTTCTCCAAAAACTCATCGAATTGGGCATGCTCAGGAATCAAGTATTATAAAGTGGAAATGGTATATACAAGATAGAGCTAAGGTAGGAGTGGGTGGAATAGCCACCCTCCATGAGCGAGTGGCTACTACCCCCACAGAGGATCAAGAAACAAACCCTGATTTTACAGCTGAACTGGAATCCCCAGTACGGTGGGGAAAGGCTTTGGACCAGTTAGAACCCTCTGCAAAGGAACATGCTTGGTTCACTGATGGATCAGCAAAGTACATAGGAGGGAAAAGGTCTTGGAAAGCAGTAGCCTACCACCCTCATTCAGAAGAATTTTTAGAAACCACAGGAGAAGGGAAAAGCAGCCAGTATGCTGAATTGTATGCAGTGTATATGGCTTTGAGACAAGAAGACTTAGGTGAATGTCATCTATGTACTGACTCTTGGTCAGTAGCTAATGGATTAACTACTTGGCTGCCAACGTGAGAAGCCAAGGACTGGAAAATATATTCCAAAGAAGTTTGGGGAAAAGAACTGTGGAAAGGTATTTGGGAAATAATACAAAGAACTAAGGTGACTGTGTTTCATGTTGATGCTCATAGTAATACTGACACTCTAGAAAGACTTTATAACTCTGTTACAGACAACCGGGCAAAGATTTCCCAAGCTGGATTGGAATTCCCTCAGAAGGAGGATCATGAAGGCTTGGCGAAATGGGCACACCAAAAGTGTGGGCACCTCGGAGAAAAAGCCACTTATAGGTGGGCTCAAGATCAGGGAATAGTAATGTCACTGGATATGATTAAGACTATAATTGCTCAGGTACCACATGTGATAAAGGGACAACTGGGGAGAGGGAAGTTGCCAGGACAAATCTGGCAAATGGATTATGTTGGACCCCTACCCCAAGATCGAGGGTGCAAATACATTTGCACAGCTGTAGATACTTACTCCAGATATCTGATTGCTCATCCCTGTAAGAGGGCCACCCACCATAGTACTATTTGTACTATAGACCTAATAGTTTTATACTATGGAATTCCACTGCAAATTCAAACTGACAATGTCTGTACAGCAATATGCTGAACAACAGAATATTCAATGGGTTTTTCATATTCCATATTACCCACAAGCTGCTGGATTGATTGAGCGAATGAATGGGTTGTTAAAAGAGCAATTGAGGAAATTGGGGCATGGGAACCTATCCCGATGGAGGATCCATCTCACAGATGCATTGCACATTCTCAACAATAGGCCCACTGGGGAAATGGAAACCCCCTTAATGCGTATGACTACACCCAATCTGCAAATAAAACCTTTGACAGTAAATGAGACTTTAACTTACTGGGAAATTGTCCCAGGTGCCCTGGCCCCTTATTGGGTCACCACAGAAGCTGCAGGGTTAGATCTTTATGCATTAAAATTGACAAAAGTGAACCCAAAACAGATAAGGGTCATAGATACTGGTATAGGAATTCAGATTCCTACTGGACATTTTGGACTAATAACAACTCGCTCGAGCTTAGCCCTGAAAGGTGTTCATGTTATGGGAGGAGTGATCGATGCAGATTATCAAGGTGAAATCAAAGTAATCTTGTTAAACAATGGTGATCAAGATTTGACTATTCAACCCCATGACCGAGTAGCACAATTGTTGATACTGCCAGTTTTGCAAGCAGGGGTAAAGAAAGGGGATCCACCCCCAGTCACCACAGTCCAAGGAAGTAAGGGGTTTGGATCGACAGATATTAACAATGGAGCCAAAGTATGGCTCCAAAGGCCAGACGGCCCCCCTGAACCGGCTGAAGTAATAGCCATGGGGAAGGACAATACCATTCTGATTATGAAACTTGGGCAAGAAAAATGGGAATATGTCCCTGCAACAAAATGTTATTTGCAAGAATAACTAGATGGTATAGAATTTTGTTTTATAGGTTCTACACGATTGAATCTACCCATCTACCGCAACGACCTCTTTGGGAGGGGATATTATCCCCGTCACCTGATCTAAGAAACTGATCTTCATGAAGAACAGAGAATATGAGGACAATGAAATTGTTGTTAGTATTACTAATTAGATGCTGTCATTTTCATCAAATTACAAATTGGGAAAACAGATTCTTATCCCTCGGAGAAACGACAGCAAATATACTTGACCTGCGCAACTGCTGGGTCTGCGGAAGCCCAGGCGGATTTGAAGATTGGCCTTGGACAGCCCAACTGGTGTCACCCAGATGGTGGATCGGCACACGAAGTGACGTACACGAAACAACAGGATTTTGGACTGACGACAGCGACCCTTGGTGACTGCATTTTCCCTGAAAAGGTCTTTACTGTCTCAATCGGACACGAGAACAAGGGGTTCAAATGGGGAAAAGTGTTTGCGAATGGACCAGCTTCTTGGAGTCCTAACGAAATAATTACAGGTGCCAGAGAACCCATTTATAATTTATATCGGATAATTCGGTTACAAGCCGTCCTAGAAATAATGCCAACATTCTTCCTAGTCCCCAAGGATATCATTTGAAGAATACCATCCAAGGCAGTGGCAGAAGGTCTGAATAATCAGAAGCGACTGCTCATCTACCATTTAATCACCTAAAATTATCTCAAAGAGGACCATAGTCAAGCACCAGAAAGTTTCTCTACTAATTCTTGGAAGAGCCAGGATGAAAGATAACAGAATGGAATTTGTCACCCTGTGAGCCAAGAAGATTGTTATGAATGAATGGCAGGCTGTCCAGAGCTCCACCAGCTGTCTCCAGCAAAGAGGAAGAAACAGAGCAGGAAGGTTTTGTTAATCTATATATTAGCTACTGAGCCACATGCTTCAGCCAAT
>JADKXW010020463.1:0-11005 GCA_017315185.1 Bubo scandiacus
GCTGCTGGCCAACCAGGCTCCTGTAACAGGAGTGGCCTCACAATCAACATCACAATTTATGGTGCCTTTGCCCGTGTCTCCCCATCCACTCCCTTGACTCCTCATCGCTGCTGCACCCCACGGTCAACAGCCAAACCCAGCCCCTTCACTGGCCTTTCCCTCTCCCCTGCCCCACAGGGTGGGATGTGTCACATTCAGGCTTTGCAGTGCTCATGCAGAATTATATGGGGATTCTAAAGGATTTCCTGCTAGGAAATCGGCATGTGAGCAATCCTGCATAGGAGCAAGGCTGGTAAAGCCTCAGCGTTGGCAAGGATGTGACGAGGAGATGTCCCTGGAAGAATGAGGAAGAACCCAGGAAGATAAACAACTTAAGGGTGTTGGTCTTGGCAGAGAAGAAGTTTGTACAATGTCGATGTGGCAGTTCTCATCCAATCAGAAGAGAGCTTAAGGAGCATGTGCAAAGCTAATTGTCCAATCAGAAAGAATTGTATCATGTGATTGTACCTTGTGATTCTCACCTGTATTATAAAAGGCTTGTCCACCATATTAAAGTAGACATTGCTTAATCACTGTGTGATGGGGTGCATGTCTCGAACTCCCGTACCAAACTCACATACCTGGCACCCGAACAGGGACATAAATTAGATTAGCACAAGTCCGAAGAGGACTCGGTGAAGTATTATCACGGGAAGGCCGGTCGAAATTAAGCCAGACGCTGCCCCGGCGTCTGAAGGTGAGAATCAGCGGGCTGTATCCTTTAGAGCCACGGGAGGCGGCTGAGTATAGGGAGCCGCGGGAGGCGGCTAACGATCCGCGAGAGGCGGCGGCCGGGGAGGAATGGGGTCTACGCTTACTAGAGACGAGCAAGCAGTAGTAAAACTCCTCCAACTTATGCTCTCTGTGAGAGGGATAAAGTATGACAAGTCCACGTTAGAAGGCTTATTAAAGTGGAGCCGAGAGAAGGGACTTATCCCCAGTGCAGGGCTTGTATTTGAAGCCGCTACCTGGGAAGCCATAGGGAAACAGCTATGGGACTCGGTCAGTGATGGAGGAAAGTCGGCAAAAGAAGTGAATAGTTACACCGCGCTATGGAAATTAATCCGAGAGGCGTTACAGGACATGAGTGGTGAGCGTACGGCCGCAGCGTATGCTGCTGCACAGCTCGGACCGGCCCCTAATCTTGATATATCAGCCATGCTGCCGCTGCCACTGCTACCGCCCTGCCCCGACCACCGCCGGAAGGACGGTCTGGCCCCTTCCCCCCCCTCAGCCCCCTCGCCCCCAAGCGATGAGGGAGGGGGGGGCTCTATGCCGCTTGCGGCGCCCGCCGCGCTGGGTCAGCCGAAAAATCCATTTGGCTTAACGATTGTGCCACCAGGACCACGGCAAGCGGTGGGACTTAAACTTAAAACTGCGTCATCAGGGGTGGGAGGCACCGGAAATGTGTCTGATGCCAACCGGAAAGCGACTAGAGAGAAACCGAAAGAGACCAAAAACGCCAATAGTGGGCGGAACCTAGACGAAGGCGGGGGTATAGAGGATTTTTGCCCGCCCCTCCCGCCCTCACTGGACAACACCCCGGGAGAACAGAGCCCCGCCTCACAAGCCGGCTCTGCAGACATTGAAACTTTACTCCTGCACATTGTAGACAAGCTTGACAACTTGACTGTGTCACAGGCAGAGAAGAGGGAGCAGACACCATATACCTTTTCGTCAAATACGGGACCACAGCCATCTGCTCCTCCTGATCCATCACTCGAGTATTCAGTTCCTGTGCCTGCTACTGCGCCCTCATCATCTCACCCCGCAGCTTTGCATCTTTTCTCTTCACAGACGCAGAGTGCCTCTGCAGCTGCACGCCGATGGAAAGGAGTTCTTAGAGATGCTATACTAGAAGGATCTTTTATCCCAGAAACCGTACAAGCATTTCCAGTTTCCTTTAATACTGTTACTGGCGCCAATGAGTGGGATCCGTTCGATTGGAAATTGCTTGAAAAGGCTAGGGCTTCAGTAATCCAAAATGGTCTTCATCATCAATTGACCAGACAAATCATTAACTATATCTTCTCGTCATCGTTGTTAATTCCAAAAGATATTGATCAAATAGCGGCAGTTATTTTAACTCCATCTCAAAAAATGTTATTTGAAAGCGCATGGACAAAGTTAGCTAATGAAGAACAGGTTCGTCCGCACCCACAGGGTGATCCCCTTCATCTTGTCCAAGCCCAAATGCTATTTGGTACAGGGCCCTTCACCGCAGTAGATCTACAGGTCAATTTCTCTAATGAAGTGTTACGGCTGTCACAGTCAATAGCCGGTCAGGCCCTAGTGTCTGTACCTGACACAGAAGGAAAGAAACAGGACAAGTTTGTAACAATAAAACAGGGACTTAATGAACCTTTTTCAAAATACGTAGATCGCCTTTATCACTCCCTAGAACAACAATCTGACATGACCCTAGAGATGAAAGAAAAGATGTTCCAGTTAATGGCCTTTGAAAATGCTAACCCATCTACCCAGCACCTGATAGCGACCCTCCCACATGGGGCATCTGTCGCTGATATGACTGAGTTAACCAACCGAGGAATGCAACAGGCTGATGTTGCAGCCTATGCCACTGCAGGGCATGAAGTGGTTGCACCATGGTGAACGCTATAAAACAAAGAAGGGGGAATTTTCTGGACACACCACATAATCAACTAGCAATGACTTTATATATTCTTAATGGTGTTTTGATGTCTGTAGTGTTTGTGATATTATGTTGTGTGAGTGATAAGTGTAAGAGGCCTCTTTGTATGATTGTTCTGCGTGTGTGAGACGCAGCCCAGCTGCAGCTGTAGACACTCAGGAACCAGCCGCAGGTGCTGTGGACGCCCCTGTGCCAACAGTTCGCGATCTCTTCAACTAATCATTTAAGCAGAATGTATGGGTAATGCTTGCTACTGCAATAGGACAAAATACATTATCTTGGCCCTTAATCACACTACCGTTGCCAATTCTTTTCAGAGAAAATGCTAACAGTAATTGCAACTCCTTAACGAAATATATAAACTTATTAGTCACCAGTGAAAGATGTAGCTTAGACAAAATGTAGTTATTAATAAGGATGAAATGCTATAAGAATGTCTGTATTCAACTTTTCTTGTTTAGCAGTATTAAGAAGTAAGACCTCAAGTGTTTAACCTTATTAGAAACTCCCTTGGTTTTCCCCCTTGAGTGGTGGCCAGGCTCTGGGTGGAACCCAACAGGAGGATGAAATCAGATGTTTCTGCTCAAAGAAAATTGCCGGTTATTGTGGCCTGTTGGTTTAGAGGCCGGACCTGCTTGCAGCGATGTTGGATGCTTCACCTACGGATGGACGCATCACGTAGGATTTCCAGCTTGTGAGGAAGGGCACTCTAAATTCTCGCTGCAGCCAGGGTTCCCCAGCAATTGCGGATCTGAATGTTAGTACCCCATTAAGTAAGCCTGCTATTCCATATTTTCTTTACTGTTTATTTTTGTGGTATTTCGTCATATCCCTTAGTTGTGGGTACTGCAATTAGCTTACTCTAGTAACTGTAACTGCTGTATTGTTTCTAGCGTTCTGTGAAACTATTTTAAGTATGCTGTGTTTTGAAGTTTGCCTAACCCTTAATTGATGAAGTCTCGAAATAAGTCTTGCAGGTGCAGCTTTACACAGCCTCTGAGCAATAGCTAGGAAGAACAGGCCCTGGAAGATAGATAAGAAACTGCTGAGTTGTGCCAAGGTAGCGGGAAAGAACAGCGGACAGCTGCAACACTGAACTGTGAAAAAGTACCAAGCTGTGAGAAGTTACCATCACGGTAGGGCTGGATGCACCAGGGAATATGGAAAATTAGTTCAATTGACCTGTGAAACTAATAATGGACTAGTCTATACCTCTCAAAAGTTTGCCTTTTTTTTTGTCAACTCTGGGGTATACATCACATCACAGGTATACCACATTCCCCCACGGGGCAAACCATAGTGGAGAGAGCACACCAAAACTTTAAAGGCGCTTTTGCAAAAACAAAAAGGGGGAGAGAGCTTGGCTGTTGCAGAATGACTTGCAAAAGCGGTGTATGTGTTAAATTACTTACGGCTCACAGGTGATAGGGAGGAACCACCAGTAGTAATACATAAGTATGGGTCTGAAATTCGGTATAAGCCGGTGTGGAGATAATGCTTTTGCTCAGTACAAAGATGTTGCTATAGGAGAGTGGAAAGGACCTGTGGAACTAACAATGATGGGTCAAGGCTATGCCTGTGTTATTACAGATACCAGCACCAGATGGGATCAATCTCGCTGGGTGCGGCCTTGGAAAGGAGATCAAGTTTGTGATTCTAAGTCTTGTGATGGTTCTGACAGTGATTAATGCTCAGCCAGCAAAAGTAGTGTTTCCCTGACCAAATATGTAAGTAACTATAGCTAAAGCGACAGGTCAAGAATCCTTCTGCCTTTCAATGGCTACTCCGTCGAACCCGTTCAGAGTATGTTTATTGAGAATCCCTTACTTTGACCCACAAGAATTCATTGGGTTTGTGTCAGACAATAGTTGGGCAAAAAAGGAGATTTTCACAGGCCAATGACATTGCACAAATTACCCAGGCCGGCACCAATACTACAACTTTTGGCAAGGTCAACTTATTACGAGCAAAGAATTGTTAAAAGGAGTAATCATTGTAATTATTCTGATTATTGTGCTTGCTGTTATTTTGCCATGCTTAATTTTTCGCATTAGACAACTGTTGCAGAAAGGCTTGCAAGGAGTTTGGATTGCTCAAAAACAAAAAGAGGGATATGTGGGGATTCTAAAGGATTTCCTGCTAGGAAATCTGCATGTGAGCAATCCTGCATAGGAGCAAGGCTGGTAAAGCCTCAGCGTCGGCAAGGATGTGACGAGGAGATGACCCTGGAAGAATGAGGAAGAACCCAGAAATATAAACAGCTTAAGGGTGTTGGTCTTGGCAGAGAAGAGGTTTGTACAATGTCGATGTGGCAGTTCTCATCCAATCAGAAGAGAGCTTAAGGAGCACGTGCAAAGCTAACTGTCCAATCAGAAAGAATTGTACCATGTGATTGTAACTTGTGATTCTCACCTGTATTATAAAAGGCTTGTCCACCATATTAAAGTAGACATTGCTTAATCACTGTGTGATGGGGTGCATGTCTCGAACTCCCATAGCAATCAACTGTTGCTTTTTGTCCCACTGAAGTCATTGATGCAGCCTGCTAGGCACGGAACCTCTGATGCAGGCTTCATCATATCGGAGCTTAACCTTTGCTTTTCTTTTTCCTTCTTTTCCCTCCCAAGTTCTTCTCTTTGATCATCCTCATACATTCCTCTACAAACAGCCCAACTCTGCTCTTTCCCCACTGCCCCTGGCTCTGATTGCTTCATGATCTTGCATATTGTTTCTAAGAGGGTTGTTGTGTTGATTCCTGCCTTGGTCAGTACAAAAGCAGCAACTCCTTTTATTAGCTGTGGTGTCCTGCAGTTTCTTATCCTGTGATCTGGTGTTGATGGCTCACCACAATCAGGTTGAGCCACCTGCACACAAACATTAACAGCACACAAGATGGAGCTTCAGTCCAGGAGGCCTTTGAGAAACTCTTGGATTTGGCCAACAGAAAGGTGAAGTTTTAGAAGGAGAAGTGGCCAGTCCTGCATTGGGGGAAGAATAACCTCTGTCGATCCCCAGGTGTAAGAAGTCAGGCAAGGAAGGCAAGAGACCAGCATGGCTGAGTGGATACCTGCTGGTCAAAGTAAAGGGCAAGAAGGAAATGCACAGGCAGTGGCAGCAGGGACAGGTACCCTGGGACAATCAGAGGGACGCTGCCCAGTTGTGTAGGGATGGGGTCAGGAAGGCCAAGGTGCGGTTGCAGCTGAACTTGGCAAAGTATGCAAAGAAAAAGAATAAGGGCTTTTACAGGTACATCAGCCTGAAAATAAGGTCAAAAATGTTGTATTCCCCTTATGAATAAGAGTGGCAAACTAGGAACAACGGAGCAGGAAAAGGCTGATGTACTCAACAAGATTTTTGCCTCAGTCTTCTCTGGCAACCTCTCTTCCCACACCTCTGAAGTGGATGGACCACAAGGCAGGGACTGGGGGAGCAAAGTCCCTCCCAGTGTAAGAGAAGATCAGGTTCAGGACCACCTGGGGAACTGAACATACATAAGTCTGTGGGACCTGACAAGATGCATCCCAGAGTCCTGAGGGAATTGGCTGATGTAGTTTCCAAGCCACTCTCCAGGATAGCTGAAAAGTCATGACAGTCAGGGGAAGTCCCCTGTCCCTGCAAAAAATGGAACCATTGGACGCATTTTTAAAAAGGGTAGAAAGGAGGACACTGGGAACTACCAACCTGTCAGCCTCACCTCTGCCTGGGAAGATCATGGAACAGATCCTCCTCGAAGCTGTGCTGAGGCACATGGAGGACAGGGAGGTGATTTGAGACGGCCAGCGTGGCTTCACCAAGGAAAAGTCTTGCCTGGTCAACCTCCTGGCCTTCTAGGATGGAGTGATGACATCATGGAAATGGGAAGAGCTATGGATGTCATCTAGCTGGGCTTCTGTAAGGCCTCTGACATGGTCCCCCACAACATCCTTCCCTTGAAATTGGAGGCATATGGATTTGCTGAAAAGCCTGTTTGGGTCCATATTGGGACCAGTACTGTTTAATATCTTCATCAATGACATAGACACTGGGACCAAGTGCACCCTTAGCATGTTTGCAGATGACACCAAGCTGAGTGGTGCAGTTGACACTCCCAAGGGGCAGGATGCCATCCAGAGGGACCTGGACAAGCTTGAGAATTGGACCCATGTGAACCCTCTGAAGTTCAGCAAGGACAAGTACAAAGTCAGGGCCCTTGGTGAAGGCAACGCCAGGTATAAACACAGGCTGGAGGATGAAGGGATTGAGAGCAGCCCTGCAGAGGACTTGGGGGTACTGGTGGATGATAAGTTGAACATGAGCTGACAATGTGTGCTCACAGCCCACAAAGCCAACCGTATCCTGGGTGGCATCAGAAGAAGCGTGGCCAGCAGGTCGAGGTGATGGTGCTCCTCTACTCTTCTCTGATGAGACTCCCCCGGAGTACTGCGTCCAGCTCTGGGGTCCTCAGCACAGCAGAGACATGGACCAGTTGGAGCAGGACCAGAGGAGGCCACAGAAATGATCGGAGTGATTTTTCAGCCTGGAGAAGAGAAGGCTCTGGGGAGACCTTCTTGCTGCTTTTCAGTCCTTAGAGGAGGCTTAAAAGAAAGATGGGGAGAGACTTTTTGATCGTGCCCTTTGCTTCACCTTCTGTTTTCTTTTTTTTCCCCCATCAGAGACTTTCATCCTGTGATCATCCTTGTACCCTGCCACCCAAACAGCCCACCTCTGTTTTCTCTTTTCCTACTGCCCCTTGCTTTGCTTGATCTGTAACTCTTTCTGAGATGGTCAGCGTGGTTAATACTACGTTGGGCAGCAATCCCATTAAAGTAGCACGTCCTTTTAGTGTTTGAGGTGCTCTGTAACTCCTCATGCTGCCATCTTGTAAGAGACAACACCATCAGGGTGTTGAATCAGAAATTTTAACACCTCACCAAGGAGCGCTTCAATCCAGGGAGCCCTTGAGACACTTTGGGATTTAACCAACAGGAACCTCTTGAAGTTTACAAGGAGAAGTGGCTAGTGCTGCTTCAGGGGGGAAGAATAACCCCGTGCATCAGGGCTGGCTGGGACCTGACAGGCTGAGCTAAGACCTTGAGGAAGAGGGCCAGGGCACTACAAGGGACACCATACAAGCCAGTGGTGCATGCTCACCATGAACAAGGCCAGCTGGCTATGGGACTTGATGAGGAAGAAGGTGTCAAACCAGACACATGGTGGGCTAGTGTGTCTGTCTGTGGGTTTTCCTGCTCTGGACAAGTGAGGAGGAACTGGAGAGAGTCCAGAGGAGGTTTGTCAAGATGAGGTTCAGCGTATCAAGCACATGACATGTGAGGAAGGCTGAGACCTGAAGTTCTTCAGCCTGGTGAAGGGGAGGCTTGTGTTTCAAGGAAGAGCCTGGGTGTAACATAACCAGGTTTACAGAGTGTAAGACACACATTGACATGGCCTTTGTTTACCTGTCATCTCTGCCTGCAGGTTTCTGCTCTAACTGGACCCTGGGGAGACTTTGTCAGCCCAGATCTTGGCAGACTCCAGAGCAGGGCTGTCTGGGAAAAACCTTGTGTGGAGGAAAGCAGGGGCTTGGTTGGGGCGAGGATCTGGGGGGCTTTGAAAGCAGGACAGCTGGTGGGGATGGATGCTGAGATCTGACATGGGGGCTCTGGTGGGGGATGATTCCCCACTCCAAACACACCCTGTCCTGGGAAGTGTCTGATGAGGGGACCATGGGGACATCTGTTGGGCAGTGGGGCTGCACTGGTGCAGGGATGGGTCACAGGTGGGGGCCAGGAGGTGGAAGCAAGGACAGGCTATGATGGAGGAATTTAGAAAAATGACCTGAGCTGAGGGCGTGTGTTTATGAAAGCCAAAGCTCCCCTGGAGCTGAGGGGGGCTGCAGGCAACATCCAGAGCAAAATGAAGAGCTTCAGTCACTGTGTTTGCAGTAAAAGGCTGAACAAGGCCCATGCCAGTTGCTGCTGAATGGGGAGGGGGTTTCACAGCAGCAGAGACAGATGGGGATGAGTGACTCAACGGTGCCTTTGCTTTAGTCTTTGCTGAAAAGGTCTCGCAGGCCTCTGCTCAGGGAAAGGGCTCCTACTGACAGGCTTCTTCAGCCTGGAGAAGGGATGGCTGAGGGGCACCGCACAGCCAGGGCTGCATCAGGTTTTTCCCCATGAGGCTATCCAAGCATTGGAACAAGCGTTGGTCCCCCTGAGAGATTGTGAAGTCCTCCATCCTTGCAGGTTTTCAAGACCCACAAGTACCAAGCCCTAAGAAGCCAAGTCTCACCATACACCTGAGCCTGCTTTGAGCAGAGGGTTTTCCCACAGACCTCCCAAGGTCTACACTGAGCCTCACTGATCTTATTATCCTATGATACCTCATCTGATAAGTGCAGAAGTTTATGGGGCACAGATCCTGCAGTTTTTTATGTGACCAGCTAAAACAAGTCAGGTGAATTTCTCCTCCACTCCGCTGACTGCAAGGGAAGCCTGGGAGGCACTGCCTCAGACAGCTCTACATTACCCCTGCACCTCACAGCATCCAGCTTTAACACCCTCACAGGCCATTAGTCTGCACCCTGAAGCTCCTACACATAGGTTTGGGAATCAGGGAAGGTGAATGCCACCTGTGACTGAAATACATTCCTGGTGTTCGTGGACAGCAAGGAGTTTCTCCTTCTGGTGCATTCCCATGCCACATCGACTCCTCCTGGGATTTGTCTCCCCTTGTTTTAGACAACTGCTGTGTGGGTGTCTGTCCACTCTTGTTCGTACAGGCTCCTCTTACAGTTGACAGTGAGTCTTCAACCTCCTCCACTGTAATTCATCCTCATAGAAATTTAAATCACTTGGTTCCTTAGTGGTCTGGGCCTCCAGGCTCCATGATCAGCCCTCACCCAGCCTGGGTGTTGGCTCACTCCTGGGTGCTTCTTTCCAGGTGAGCCCCCTCCAAGTTGCAGTCCCAGGGGTGGTTCTGAGGGGAGATGCTGCTTGGTGTCAGGTCTGCTACAGAGCAGACAGGGCTGAGCAAGGTGTTCATGAGCAGGGCCTGCCCTCCTGCCTGCTGCAGCTGGTCGGGGGGCTGGAACAGAGGGGTCCTCAGAGCCAGCACCCAGACAGGGACCTTTCCCCTGCCTCACCCCTCCCTTTTTGGACACAGGCAGGTGATGCCTGACGAGGGCTGCACTCTGATACTCATGAACAAGGCAGAACTGGATGAGGATGTGAATGCTGAGGGCAGCCGTGGCTGCAGTGACCATGGCAGAGGAAAAAGATAAACAGCAGAATGACAGCCTTGGCCTGCAGCACAGCACATTTCACATGGTTCAGCATCTGCTTGTGGGGATCCAGAAGAGCCAAGATCCATGGAGCCATCTTGGATCTTTGGGGACAACAACATCAAAGCCCAGAAACACCTGAGTCTGAAGTTCTAGGAGTTGAGCTGGGCCTAGCTGGACGCTGGTGGGGATGGACATGGATCTTGTGGCTGAAGCATTCACACACCAGAAGGCATTGCACAGGGGTGGGAGAGGGAAGAGGTTGTCCAGGAGGCGGATACAGACATGGCCTGGGGATACAGGGGTGGAGGCAGGAAAGCCAAAGTTCAGCTGGGGGTGGAAGTAGCAAGGAATGGGGAAGCCTTCCGTAAGTTCACTACAGAACAAGGAGTCAGGTGATAAAAATAGAGTCTCATGGCTCATGTCATGGCAAAGACTTTGAAAAGGCTGAGGAACACTAAGTTTTCCCATCCTCTTCTCCTGATCTGCCCTCAGATCTCCCTGGTCCTCAAGTCTCTTACCACCATCTGTTCAGGCAGGGTAGAGGAAAGTGTGTCTGGGGAGCACTTAGAATCATAGAATCATTCAGGTTGGAAAAGACCCTTGGGATCATCGAGTCCAACCATCAGCCCGACTCTACATAGTTCTCCCCTACCCCACATCCCCCAACATCTCATCTAATTGACCCTTAAACACATCCAGGGATGGTGACTCCACTACCTCCCTGGGCAGCCTATTCCACTCTCTGACCACTCTTTCTGGGAAATTTTTTTCCTCATGTCCAGTCTGAACCTCCCCTGTTGCAGTTTAAAGCTCTTCCCTCTTTTTCTGTCACTAATTCCCTTTGAATGTAGTAGCTATGCTACTCATTTGATCCAAAAACGTCTCAGTTCTGTGACAAGTAATGGACCTACAGCTCTTCCTGGCAGTGCACATTTGGGCCGCAGCACCTCAGCTGGGGCACCAGGGTGGAGCCCAGCCTTCTCCCAGGGAAACCTGAGCACTTAATGCTGTGCTGCTCTGTGCTGCTGCATGTACAGCGCGGTCTTCACGCC
>JADKXW010020465.1:0-39201 GCA_017315185.1 Bubo scandiacus
GAGAAACTATCGCTTGGTCCACTGCTGCCACAGCCCAGCCTGCCTCATCCTGTGTCCAGAGGCGACTCCAGGTTTTGTAGGGCCAGGTCACAGCTTTGTTATCACTGCATAGCACAGGGATGCACACTGGGTTTGGTTTCTGTTTGCCCTTCCTAGCTCAGCTCTGCACCTGCACCCCCCAAACCCAGCCTGCAGCCAGCAGGCCGAGTCCCAGTCCCCATTACTGCTGTTGAACAGTAACACACCAGGAAAGAGGAGGAAAAATTACATTTGGAGGTATTAGGGCAAATGTAGAGATGGGGAAAGAGAAAAACGTAATAGCATAATAAATGTAACAAAGAAAATCTTAGCTGCTTCTGCCTTTTGCAAGACAAGAGACATTTTCTCTAAGGCTTTTCAAAAAAATCCCTATCACATAAAAATACATAAAGGCACACTAAGAAATCTATGGGACATCAAACCTGCTCTTACATTAATGTCACAGTCACAATACTATCTATAATGATACCAGCTATGAATCCTGCTACAGAAAATATCTATTTAAAAAAATGCACAGAAATATTTTGCATCCACATCTGTTTTTAAACACTATTTTAGCAAAACCAAACGTTCAAGCCAGTCTGTAACACATAAAACTACTTATAACCATATCTTACTGAATGCCACGTAAGCTTTTCCTACATTTGTTTCATTTCATATGGCAGGATTTTATATCTTTTTCCAATGGTCCTTTTGTACGCTTGGCCAGTTTCTGATTTTAAACACATTCTTCATCACACAAGTCAAAAAAAATCGCATTTTGAACAGCACTATAAAACCGTAACAATTAATTATCAACCTTTATGTATTAGCTCTATTATGTATTAGCTCTGGTGTTTCTGTGAACATGAATCCCATTACAAAAATCCCTCTGTCACAGTTCCAACTCCGGTGAGCTGCCTTCCAAAACCACCGAGTGCCCATCCAGCTGCCAATGGGGGAGTCCCAAACGCCCGGTGTGTTCCCAGCCACCGCTCCGAGCTGCTCCCTGGCTGCTCTGCAGTACCCTCTGGTAACTCCTGTGCAAAGGGATGAGCTCACCCACAGATGGGTCAATGCTGCAGGGAAGCCAACCAAGTGCTCAGGACTGCGAACAGACACCAAGGGAAATATTTTGACTAAGGTTGTGAGGGAAAGAGGTCCCTTCTGGTGAAAGCTAAATTAGTGGATTAATTTGACTTTATATTGCCATTTATGTACAAGATCTCCAACCAAGCCTTGCAGTGACAAACAATTCAAAAAGCAAGATTGCTTTTGATTGCTTATAATCTGCATGTCTAGATACATGTCCAAGCAAAAAGATGGGTATGAATTCAAACACTAGAAATGAAGTCTTGTTAACTCACAAATTCTGGCCCACCAGATACAGTCTCAGAATTATGCAAGAAAGCACCAGTGTTTAGGTTGGCTTGAGAACATAAACTGTCAGAGATAAATGCCTTCTGACAGGTGTCCTTCACGCAAGGGCCTGGTGCCTTTGGTCATCTGCATCTCTACAGACTGGGATTTCTAGGCAAAGCCTCTCCACTTAATCTTGTTAATATTTCCAAATTTCTCTTCATAAGCTAAAGATCCAGTGTGAAATTTAGACAGTAATTTTCCCCCTTGAGTGCTGGCCAGGCTCTGGGTGGAACCCAACAAGAGGATGAGATCAGATGTTTCCACTCAAAGAAAATTGCCAGTTATTTTGGCCTGTTGATTTGGAGGCTGGACCTGCTTGCAGCGACTCTGGATGCCTCACCTACGGATGGAAGCATCGCGTAGGATTTCCAGTTTGTGAGGAAGGGCACTCTAAATTCTCGCTGCATCCAGGGTTCCCCAGCAATTGCGGCTCTGAATGTTAGTACCCCATTAAGTAAGTCTGCTATTCCGTATTTTGCCTTACTGTTTATTTTTGTAGTATCTAGTTATATCCCTTAGTTATGGGTACTGAAATTAGCCTGCTCCTTTTTACCTAGTAACTGTAACTGCTGTATTGTTTCTAGCGTTCTGTGAAACTATTTTAAGTATGCTGTGGTTTTGGATGTTTGCCTAACCCTTAATTGATGAAGTCTTGAAACAAGTCTTGCAGGTGCAGCTTTACACAGCCTCTGAGCAGTAGCTAGGAAGAACAAACCTTGGAAGATAGATAAGAAACTGCTGAGTTGTGCCAAGGTGGCAGGCGAAAACAGCGGACAGCTGCAACACTGAACTGTGAAAAAGCACTAAGCTGTGGGAAGTTACCATCACGGTAGGGCTGGATGCACCAGGGAATATGGGAAATAATTTCAATTGACCCGTGAAACTAATAATGGACCAGCCTATACCTCTCAAAAAATTTGCTCCTTTTTGTCAACTCTGGGGTATACGTCACATCACAGGTATACCACATTCCCCCACGGGGCAAGCCAGAGTGGAGAGAGCACATCAAAACCTTAAAGGCGCTTTTGCAAAAACAAAAGAGGGAGAGGGCTTGGCTGCTGCAGAACCACTTGCAAAAGCGGTGTGTGTGTTAAATTACTTACGGCTCACAGGTGATAGAGAGGAACCACCAGCAGTAATGTATAAGTATGGGTCTGAAATCTGGTATAAGCCAGTGTGGAGATAATGCTTTTGCTCAGTACAAAGATGTTGCTACGCAGCAGTGGAAAAGGACGGCCCAATCAAATGGATATCTGCACGGTGTGTAAAACCTGATCTAATGTAAGAGGGAGTTTTGTGTTACAGTGTTGGTGATGGATCACCCTCCTTGGTTGTGTGTCGCCAACTCACGCAGGATATTGGAGAGAGTGGGCACGAGCACATCACCGTGAAGACGTCTGTTTTCCTCTGGATACAGGGGCGGAACCATGCTATGTCTTCATCACAGCCACCTTTGTAAAACCAGAATGGTTTGGGTGGCTTGACAATGTGTGGGCTTAGATTACTAATTAGCTTAGTTGAGATTGGCTCATTTGGGGAATTATTAGGATGTGTAGTGTGCTTCTTGCTATTTGTATTGCCTTTACATGTATTAGTGCCGTAGATTATTCAGGAAGGTTAAGGTTTTGTTCTCTGACATATGGGTGTTGCTCATCACCGCTTGGGACAGCGCAATAATGACAATCAACCAAGAATAACGATGTTATAAAGCATGGGGAGGGGGAAGTGTAGGGACTGTGTCCAGAGAAGGGCAACGAAGCTGGTGCAGGGTCTGGAGCACATGTCGTACGAGGAGCGGCTGAGGGAACTGGGGGGGTTTAGTCTGGAGAAGAGGAGGCTGAGGGGAGACCTCCTGGCCCTCTGCAACTCCCTGACAGGAGGGTGCAGAGAGGGGGGAGGAGTCTCTTGAGCCAAGGACCCAGCGCCAGGCCAAGAGGGAATGGCCTCAAGCTGCGCCAGGGCAGGGTCAGACTGGCTCTTAGGAAGGATTTCTTTGCAGAAGGGGCTGTTGGGCGTTGGAATGGGCTGCCCAGGGCAGGGGGGGAGTCCCCATCCCTGGAGGGGTTGAAGAGTCGGGCTGACCCAGCGCTGAGGGATCTGGTGTAGATGGGAACTGGCAGTGTTAGGTTAACGGTTGGACTAGATGATCTTCAAGGTCCTTTCCAACCTGGTTGATTCTGTGAAATTCTGTGAAATTCTGTGAGTGGCGTTCGGAAGATCTCGCGATGTACGGAAGGAATAGCTGTAGCCCTCCCTTGTTACGAGATAAGGTGATGGATAGGCTTGTAATGTCAAGGGCACACCCATGAAGGAGGTACTTGGCGAGCGTATATATGCAAGATACGCAGTTTAATAAACGGACATTTTTGTATCCACCACATTGGCGTTTGTACTGATGTCCCCGCGAAGGTCTAACCTCCTGTGGCTCTAGTCTTTGCGATCTGCACACCACTGATATGTGGGCAGCAGGTTTAAAAATGCAAGCTAATAGCGACGCTGCAGTATTAGCTCGGTGACCTGAGCGCTGCTGAATCGCTCAGGTCAGAGCGCTGAGCTAACAGCAACACTTGCACAATGTTATTTCAGATGGAAGCAGAAACAGGACGTCTCGCACTCTGCCACAGAAACAGCTGCTCCAAGCTCCTCTAGACCATCAGTTCAGTAGAGCAAGAGTCAGGAAATTTCAAAACCCAGATCAATACAAGATAAACTGTGTTATTTTTCATGACCAGACTAAAAGAAGGTGCATTTCTCTGGCAATGTTTCCATCTCAAACAATGCAACTATCTGGCTCAAGTCCAAACTAGGCATGTCCCAAAAGTCCCAGCTCCAGCCCTCAACGAGAGCCGAGCAGCAGTGCTCTCTCTCTGAATTCATTTTCCACCACAGGAAAGCAGAGCTATGAACAGCACTGGGGGGGTTAGCAAACTGTAAAATGGGAGCTCAAAAAATCAGAGACTTTATGTTTAATTCCTATAATTTGGGAGGAGGACACAATGCATAACTTTTGAACTTCCTAGCTAGCACTTGCAACTCTACAAAAACACTTTATGACCAAACAATTCTTACAGAAGAACTTGAGGCAAAAAAAACCCCACCAAACCCCCCAATGAAAAGACCACAGAACATACCTTTAGAAGGGTTTGTTTCATAACCCTGTTGTGTTTTACAGGACTGGGGTTCAGAACATGGAACAATCTTAGGCTCCATTACAGGAACTGTCTCTCTCGTGTGCCTGGACGGTGCTTTCATTTCTGCCCCCACCCACCCCTGTGCTTTTGAAGGCAGCATCCCTGGTTCTTCTCTACGCTGTAACACAAAGGTTTCTGACCGTGCATTTCCCGAGTTAATTTCTCCCATGTGCCTGGCATCGTTCACGTGTAGTTCACTGGCTTGCAACAACACTTCTGTTTGATTAGCAGCTGGGGTTTTGAAATAAGGTGTTAGACTCAATGCTACAGGAGCTTGCACGACTCACGGGAGATGCACCAGCAGAATGGCCAGCACTGTCCACCATCTCCATTTCCTCACAGGAGCAGCAGCAGGATTAAAGAAGATCTGAGAGGTAGAGCCCTTGTGGCCAAACCCCTCTGTGAGCAGCACCCCAGTCCCGCCGCTGGGCAGAGCATTGACACCCGAAACAGAATCCTCCGTCAGGGCGACAAAGCCGGAGGGGCCTGGGCAGCCGTGAGGCGCCCGAGAGCAGCGGGGGCTGCAGGGAGCTTCCCACGCCCTCTGTCGTCTGGGCCGAGCACGGAGGAGAGGCCTCGGCCATCACAGGTTCGCTTTCTGCGTGTGATTTAACCTCCAGCAAGCGCCTGGATTGCTGCACAGAGGGAACTGACTGACTCTCCAGAACTGGTCTGGAAAATCCGTGGTGTGATCAAAAAGATTTAGGGAGCAGTTTCCGTGTGGATTGTTTGACAGAGTACCGGCTCTGCGCCTCTGCAAAGCCTGGATCGTCACCCTCACTCTTCCCAGAGTTATGCAACTGATACAGACATTCTTATCAGCTGAGGGCTCCTTCCCTCTTCAAAATCCTGTCAAAGACTTCTTGCTACGTGAGCTGCCAAAGCCAACCGAATGCCTTCCTCTGCTTTTAATGTGTTCCTCTAAGCTCAGCTTTTGAACAGTGCCACGAGAGGACTGGGCACCATTTGAGATGTCGACATTCTGACCAGCCAAGTCAGGCTTCTGCTCACTCCCTCTCTTGCTACGGAAGCTGATGGAAGGAGTGCGGAAATACTCCGGCGCTTGCCTGTGTTCCCTGAGCTGGAGTTAGTGCTGGGTGGGGAGGGGCTGTGGACACCAGTGGCATCAGCAGAAGAAGGTGGGGAATGGAGGGAGTCGTGTCTCCGGCTCATACTTCTCCTGAAGATTGGCAACCGAGATACCAGAGTCGATCGTCTGGATCCTGAGTCCCCCATCAGGGCACAAAGTGTCCGTGGCTCTTCGCAGCCAATAAACTAATCTGGGATGGAAAAAAAAGAAAAGAAAAAAATATATATAAATAAATGATTCAGCCTCAAAGTCCACCTGAACAGACTTTAAGTCAGCCTAAATACATGAGATGCCAACATCAGTTCTATGTACAGCTGCAAGTCGTTTACTGAAGATTTTTAGAATTTCAAAGGGATGTTCAATAGGCAGCACTGAAAACCCAGCAGCTGAGCAGAGATGTGTCTGAAAACATTCTACAGATGAGAGATACAGTATTGTGTATGATATATGATACAGTGAGATGACCCTGGGTAACAGTATAAAATCTACATGCCAAAAGATACACAAATGTATCACCCAAATGTCCTTGTTTTTGTAAGTTCTTGGGACAAGTCTTATAACCCGTAAACTCTCTTAGAGACTTGATTTTTCATGATCTGAGTAGAACAAAACATTATTTTGTGTTCCTAAATACTCAGATTTTTGGCAAGAAAAAAGAGGATTTAAATTTTCCAATCTTCACTGAACTTTCAGATGGATTTTTAATCCCTTTCTGTGTTCCTGCTAAAGGCTGTATGTGTCACCTTACAGCAGAGAGAATGCTGGCACTGCAGTCCAGCTAAAATACGCACCACCAAAAATTCTTCCTAAGGAACTATGAGTTCTAGGAATTCACTGTCAAAATATGGGATCATGTTTCTAGATTCGAACTTTAATGTTTCATTTGAACACTTCTCGGAACTCCTCTTGTAGCTTACTTGCTTATAATTAGCTATTTTTGCAGCTTTTTGAAAGTAGCAAAAAGTGTTTCATACACAGACACTTGGCGTTTTTTATAAATATTTAAGCCATAAAAACTTATTTTGATCAGCACAACAGATGTACTAGAAGAAAATTAATCTTTATGAAATATATACCAGTTCTATCTCCTTTCTGTTCTCATAATAATAAACTATCACTGTGAGAGACAGGACCACAGAGGGAGCAATAAAGACATGGGATATATAATCACAAGAACAGGAGAGGCTGTAGGTACACTGCCAGAGCTCAGCTTCGTGAGCTGCAAGTGTTCAGCACATAGGAACAAAAATCAGGTCATTTATCTAAACGATGTTTGTACGTCAAGTGCAAAACCAAATTCATTCATCTAATGAGCAATTTAATGTGTTATGTGGCTACAACAAACATCTATGGACTGTATATATTTATACAGTGTGTATATACACACATACATAAAATGGGAACAGAATATTTAAGGAGTAAAACTACATAGATGTTGTATTAGTGTGAAAAAAAGGGTAACAAGTAAGTTCAGAGACTATTTCTGACTAGACATGGGACTGTACTTTCTACACGGTTAACTTTTTGGTTAAAAAGCTGGTACAGCTCCAGTCTGAACACGCACTGCCAAGCAGCCACGACATTCCCAAGCCCCAGGAATCAATCAGCAGTTTTGTAGTTTAAGATGAGAGAAACAGCTCGGGAACAATCCCTAATCCCTAGAAGTCATTGGTGACCTCTGGTAACAAGCTCCAACCCGGCCTAGCCCACACCCAGGTCCTGCGACCAAAGCCCCGAGCTGAGCTCAGTCTGAGTGGGCCCGAGGCGCTGGCCCAGGCACCCCCGGCGTGCCCAGAACAACCCCCCGCAGCCGAGCTGATGCCCGGCAGCTGCCCCCCTGCCCTGGCCCTGGGGCAGTTCGCACCCACCCGCTGCCAGAGCGGGAGCAGAGCCCGCGGCACCGGGCAGCAGAGCCCTGGGAACTCACCCAGGGGTCACTGCCCCCGCTGCCGCCTCTGCCCACAGTTCAGCCTGCCCAGACAGGCCTTGGGAAGCTCCTGCAGCCTTCTCCACCCTCCCCTACAAACCCTCGTGGTGCTTTCACCACTCCCAGAGCTGGTGTGTCGGGTTGTTGCCTGCGTGACCGCACACCTGCAGGCGTGCCGATGGTACGGACATGCACCCCCCGCAGGGTTACACACCGACGGGGAGGGCTTCTCCTGGCGTGTTAAGGAGACATGAGAACTGCTGAAAAACAGACTTTAGAATGCAGTTTTACAGCTGCAGCAGGTGAGCAAAATCTGTTGAAAATACATTAAATCACTACAGGCATTTTCTGCTCAGACAAAACATTTGCTCCCATTACTCCCCTTCCTACCCACACCTCAACTGTCAGCTCACTGGAGAACAAACCAGACGGGTTTATAATTACAAGATTCTCCGAGTTGAGAGCAGAAGGAAGCAGAAAATTGAGCAAAAAGCACATATTGTAACTTCCACTGGAAATACAAAGGCTGTGTCTAAATAATAATAGAGATTATTCCCAATAACTGAATAGCAAACACTCACAGCCTTTGCTTTCCAGGTGTAACAAGTTTTAATAGAAGACATTGCCTCTAACTGCAGATAACAAATGGCATTTATTCAGCCATTCTTCCTTCCTCGCCTCTTGAAGGAAGGGCACAAATAAACTGCCAACATTCCTCCTGCTGTCCAAGCAGCAGAAATCCTCACCCATAAAACAGGAGCCAGTTATAATATACTGCTCCTTCCAGGTCTGCAACAGCTATCGGAGGAGACTTCTGACAACACACACACCCATGTACACACACATGTCTACATGCAGATGTGAATGTTTATGTGTGTATACAGTTTGAATACTGTCCATATTTTATTAATATTTTGAATATTTGCATAAACTGTTTATTTTGTATATATATGCACATTTTGCAGTGTAGAAGTGCCAAAGTTTACCACTTCAAGTGTCAGTTCTGCTGGCAACAGAGGAAAAAATATTATATGTTTCAAGATATAAATACCCTCAGAAATTAATGAAATAAGAGCTTTCACTATTTTTTTTGACACATTGCAGAGGGGTTATAAACTGCCACATATGTCCTATTAGATGAGCAAAATAGAAGGTGTTTCCTTTCAGTCTTCACATTTAACATAATTATTTCTGCTTACCACTGTACAGCAGTGACCCTTACAGAGTGAAATTCAGCTACATATCCTCCACGAAACCACTAATTTTCTGTATCTAACCTCCTCATCCCTACTGACATCATCTCAAAAGCTGCAACAGAGGAAAAAGAAAACAGCAGACACCTTTGCAAGGGGATTATGCCATTCCAGATGGCCCTGTCAAATTTAAATTGGACAACTCTGATCCTACAGCCAATCTAGGACCTAAGAAAAAGTCTCTTGTATCTTAAAATGATGAGGTTTTTAGAATACTAACAAGAAGTCAAGAAGAAGGATCAAGGAAAAGTGAGAGTCTAAGAAGGCTTTCAATTAGATCAGGCTCCTTGCTTAGGACAAAATACAATTTGCATCATTATCATATAATGGGAACAGTCAAAAAACAGTCTACACAGTATTCTGTACAGATATCTGAATCTTGGTCAAATACACAAACCATCACTTTGTAATACTTCTCAATTCTAAAATCCAGTTACTGCTGAAACTGAAGCCTTCACTCAATGCTGCATTAGACAGACATTCAGATTTTGCCTTTTACGGAATGGAGTTTTGATGCACATTTCTTCATCTGGCGTTACACAAGACAGAGTTTGATGTACTGAAAGTAAGTAAACTATTTTGAAAACCCTTAATTGCAGCCAGAGTGATGGTGGATTATTTCAGGACCTGCTCTTCCTCAGAGCTTGGCTGCAGCTCAGTTCCTGAGCTCCTGGGCTGGAATCAGGGCAAATGAGAAACAGGCAAAGTGCAAACAAAACATTTTCCCTCTTATTAGCAATTTACAAAGTTGATCATATGGAAATAGTTTCCTTTCACACTGGTCTGGACCAAGATGTTACAAGACGCAAATTAATCTCAGAAATAACTTCAAGTCATGTATTTAATTGCCGGAGAATACAAAGAGGCCAAGTTTTTTTATACTTGGGCCTCATTCTTTCCACACAGGAGATCTTTGGAGGAACCATCCAATTATACAATATTAGGCCTTTACCTTGCCTACAGCAGTTGTATGAATATAAAATACAGAAATGTACAGGGTAAGAATTCCACAACAAGCTCTACAGTTTATGTATGACTGTATCGTGTCAAAAGAAACAAAATGCTCCACTTGCAGACAGTGACTGTGACGGCAGAAAGAACCCCGCAAGTGTTAAAACAGGTTAAATGGTCAAACTATTACACCAGTGTCTCCAGAGAAATCCACTCCACCAATGCACCAGCTGGAAAACAAACCCCCGTATTTTTTATTTCAGCTTCTGCCAAGTGGCTGCTCACCCCCTGTGCCGGAGCAACACTCGCTGTCGGTTGGGAACTCCAGGAGATGGAGCCACGGAGCTGCTTGTTCAGTGACTGCGAGTCGGTGCCTTTGGCATTTCTCATCGCCTTTGAGGCAACATTTAGGACTTGAAATTCTTTGTGAATATTGCCATTATCATAATCACACGTACATACCGAAAGCCAATACCTACTTATTCAGAGAACTGTAACGCCCAGGCCAGCACAAACACTCCCTTTATAAATAACCGACCTGTGACTACCTCTCAACACTCTTTAAACAAAGCTTTCCTAAAAGATGTTCTCTTTAAAGATGTAGGTCCTAGAATATCAAACAATATCTTCCACACAAAGAACAAAACGGAATTATCTAGGTTTGAACTGGGAGATGACACGACATGCAGCTGAAAAGCCTCAACTTTCTATCAGAGCAGAACGTCAATACTCATCTGCTCCCTGCCTCTCTCCTCCACAGCAGTATGGTTGTTAGGCTGCACTCAGTTTCAGGAAGATGACACATTTTCTTTAATGCTTTGAATCAGGAACCATATAATAAATCAAAACACACAGGACTAATATGTGAATCTTTACTGTGAACATACTCCACCCCTCAAGTGAGCCCTACCCTACTGCCCGAGGCAAGGACCACAGGACAGACATAGTCTCTGTACACCAGCAGGCTCTAGACTTAGACAGAAATTAAATTTACCCCAGGATACTACAAATACCCACAAAACCACATGAAAATACATATTTTTAATTGTTGGTGAGTCAACAAAGTCCTAACGCAGCTGATGCACCTCTAAGGAGCAGTCCTTTAGCCAACAGATCACATCGTGGCCTGTGGCTCCCACCCAAATCATTAAACTTCCACCAGTCACATTCCAGCACTGTCTTGTCCTCAGCATTTAAGCATTATGGCCTTCAACACTGTTCCAATTTTATTCCAATATTATTTGTCTTGCTAGTACATTTGTGACTTATTTTTACCTGCACAGCTCCAGAGGTCACTACATGTGAGCAATCCTGTACAGAAAGAGAACATAAGAGCCAAAAGGGCCATTAAAATATTGGTTTACATTTAAAACAAAAGCAAACAAACACCCGCATATAAAATCTTAGGGCTTTAGTTGTTATCAAGGATAATGTAACTGGATTAACAGGGCCTTACTGAAAATAAAAACCCAAGTGCCTGTCCAGTAGAAGGCACCAGCTAAGAAAGGTGGGATTGTTGATACTGAAACAATTGTTTTTTGCAAACGAAATAGTGAAATTCCCTCTAATACATAACAGGTCCATTTGCTTTTATGAGTAACACTCTTGTCTTTCCTTGTGCATGTAACCCTTGCAGCGTGGTACAGAGCTCAAGAATTTCTTTTGTGGCACAGCAGCCACAGCTGTACTCTCTGTGTGAGATTTTATAAGCTAATCCCATGTCTGCACTGGCCTGGAGTTTAACTTTTCTCAACAGCTTTTATAAACAAAGGAAGAATACCCAACATAGGGAGCTAGACCTTTAAACAATGATGTGTGTCTACACATGCACACACACACAACTGCACACCCCTTTTTCCTTCTGTACTGAAAACCAATTCAGCAAAACAGCTTTTATATATATGGGAAAAAAGAACACAGAATCCGAGCACTGAGGTATCCCAAGGCAAGACACAAGATTTTGTTCAGTTTCCTCCAGCCCAGGCCTATCTTTATTTTCAAATGCTCATGTGCCTTCAGGAAATAAGAGGCAACAGGCAGGTAAATCTGCAATAAACCAACCTGAAGACACACACCCCTCAAAACTCCATCTCCCATTCTGACTGGTCTTGTACCAGTTGCAGACAGCTATTTCATAAATCCATAACTGCCATTCCCAGGGCCGAGATGAGATGAGAAGTGGAACAAACATTCAAAGAAGAAAACTGGTGATCAGTTATCTATATATCCTCTTCTGACTTTCAATTTGACAGAAGACGAACATGAGACAGGTCACACATGACTCATTCTTTCAGTCATTATCACTGGGTGTGTAAATGTATCCCACTTGTACCAGGTAAACTGTGGGTTTACTAAAAGAGAACCAGGGAAACTCGTCTATAGAAACCCAGAGGCCACAGCTCTCCCCTACCCACATTAAATCATTCCCTACTTCAGAAGCCTCTGTATCACACCAAAGGCTATCAAAGCACTTCTGTACAATGTACAAAACACCAGGACAGAGTGACCCAAACTTCCTGGCAGTCTTTACACACACCCAGCAGCCAGTTACTCCTCAGTAAGAGCTGGGATCCTGTACGGGCAAAAAGCTGACTGTGTGAAGAAGAGAAATAACGAACTCTCACCTAGTCACCCATCAGACACAAACAGGCCAGAAACAGGGCAATGACCACACCCCAGTGAAGCAGCAGTCACGTGCATGTCACTGGTTTTTGGTGGGTTGTGTTGGTTTTTAACAGAGGAGAAACCGTGTATCTCGCCTGTATCACTCACCCAGATCCTGGAGAAGTGCACAGCGCATTTCTACAACACCTGGTATTCACAACACTCACAGTTTAATTAGAAACAGTTGCAAGTATAAATAATAACCTCAAAGAGTATATGCTTGCTTTGTGATTCCAATGTCATGGCATCCACTCCCCATTACCTTTCCCAAACCTGCTTCAGCAATGAATTATTCACTTTTAACAGGCAAATTGGACTCACGCAGGTCCCTGAGTGCACATGGAAATTCTATCATAACAGGACAGAAAGACACTGACTGATGTTGAGACATCTTTGGTGGACACAGCGGTGGTAGTCTGGTGACTGGGGAGGACTCAATAGGATCAAATGGCATCCATCTCCCCTCACAGCCTTCTCTCCTCTCACCCCCACTCATGATGCACATGGCTGTGTTTTTATGATGCTTAGAGACAGCAGAAAATCTTGTTCAATTAAGGCTTTAAGGAAAATAATTATGTTTGGTCTTCACACTAAACAGTAGAATTTAGTCATCAATATGGGCTGTGTTCATTTCTAGACAGCAACTTGACATTCAGCTGTATTCAAGGATCTGCTTTTTTCTTTACGCAGGAAAAATAGGTGTAACGTGCCCACTAGAGCACTCACTCATCTGCACACTGGAGAGCAGCAGATCTAGCATTGGCCTCAGCCCAGCACATTGAGAGATAGAGACTCCTTGCCTGTCATTTGTTCTGGAATTGGAGTGGAACAGGTCACCGCTGAGGAATCCAGCTGGTGTTCTCACCAGGAAAATACAGGCAATAACACGGCCCCAGCTCCAGAGCCACGGCGTGCTGTTCACTGCTTAAAATGTGTTGGCAGCATGAAGCAAAGCACCAATATTGGCTACAATTCCTACAGGCATTCAAAGCATCTCTATCAGGTGTCCCCCCCCGAAAAAACTCCAAACAACTTCTTTAAAATATCCTGCTGGCTCACAAGACACCGTAAGTGGCTCTAAAGCATGAGCCAGTTGATTCGCAGAGCCAGTGCAAATTCAAGTTCTGCTTTAATGTGCTCCTTCTAAAAATCTCTCTCGGAGCATCCCAAACGCGTCCCTCTGCTCACTTCAGGCACCATCTCACCGCTGGCTCAGCACTGCATGGTCCCAGCAGAGCTGCGAGTGCTTGTCCTGTGCTCTCCTGGGTCTGTTCCCCTCATCTTCCAGAATCACAACTTCATGTCGTTAACCATTTATTTTTTATGCTAAAGCTTCCTGCACATTTTCCAGCCTGGCTGCTTTTCAGTCTCAAGTGCTGTTTCTGATGTGTGCATGGCAACCGCAGTGACAACAAGGGCTGGGGTCACTCATCACCTCTGTCACCGGCGGAACGTGTGACCTTCACTGCATTAACACGGACCAAACCCTCGTCTGGTGTGAACTCATGGGCTCCACTGAAGTGACTCACGCTGATTTAAACCATTTGGCCTTTCGTCCCTACAAGCCTCAGTCCCCCCACCTGTAATTCTTCTTTAACTCGTGCAAAAGCAACACTTGGATGTGTAGGATCTGATCACTCCTAGTACAGAGACTCCCAGCTGAAGTGGATGGAAGCAGGATTTTGTTAGCATCTTTTTTTATGCTGACCAAGTACAAAATCCCTTAATGGATTATAATGAAAATTGATAAAACCCTAACAAATTAATCACGCAGCTCTGAAGATCCATATACCCGTGCTCCATCCCTGCTTCTCCCCAACCTTAGAGCCGCTGCTGAACGCAGGGCGCTGAGACAGAGGGACCACGGCCACCTGACACCCTCACAGTGAACAGGACTGAGCAATGAAACCTCTTCTGGGGGAGCCGGAGAAGTGAAATGATTTTAAAAATAAAATAAATCAATGTGTTTAATAGTATTCATGAAAGCAAACAGTGAAAGCTTTGCCTAACGTTAGGCAGACTAATTTACAGGTTGGTCTTTGATTAATAATAAGGTAACTGTAGTACATCACTGCAGCAGCTGCTGACTGTGTTACCACGAAATAACAGACCATTAACAGCCACAGGAGCAAGGAGGCTCTTCTCCAAGTTCCCCTAAGCTCAACATTAGGGAACAACAGTTCCCAACTCACGCCTTGGAAGAAGTCTGGTGGTGCAAAATGAACTTACAATCCTGTCTGACTGCTCCAGGCAAGGTACTCACAGCTCACCAAACTCTGATGGAAGGGAACCACGTGATTCCTGTTCCCCGCAGGTTTTACACACACCAGATGCGTGCCTCGTGGGGCTCAATATTAAATACATTGAGAATTACCACCCCTAATACTGCCTAATTTTACCCTTTTAACTGCAAACTAAAGGCTTCAGTTCCTTTATATGTCAATGCACTCCAATGGACACCACTTACAAGAAAAATACATTTTTAGGAATCAATCATACTGCATTTAGAAATAAATCATAATACTTACCACATTCCACCTAAGACTTCCATGAATCTTAGCAAAGGCTCAGGCAATTCCCCCTTTGTTATATTGAAAATAGAATTATTTCTAGATTTATCAGACTCATTTCTACCTTCCTACTAATAAAAACAATGACAAGAGAAGAAAACTCCAGACAAGTGAATATATCCGTATACTCAAATTCTGATGGTGAGTTGTTAATCAAACATCAGAACACGGTGGCTCCCATCCCTGCAGCAATGACTACAGCACACCCCAGGGAAATCAAGGGCCACAGCACTAATGCCCAGAACCACACACACCAAGTTTACACACATAAAGACCTGCATTTGGTTTTGAAAAATGAAGGTTGAGAAGGTCCAAGCATGAAACGGAAGCCCCCAAAGCAAGCACAGAAAGGCAAAGAAGAAACCAGCCTGCGAACTCAGAGCTGCCTCACAAGATTTTAAAAAGCATGTAAGTTCATAGGAGTCCTAGAAAAATAAACACCTGATTTCATTTGCTTTCCTCTGGATTTAGGAATCAACTCTCTGGGAATTCACAGCTTTGTAGTCACAAAACAACACAGACTTCTGTTAATGTCAGGATCCAAAACAAAGTTCAACACCAAGAAGTTTACAAAAAGATGGGACATTACAGTTTCCATTTACCTCAAGTACTAAATAAATACCCAGATACTTGGCAATGATCTGCTCTGTGCCCAAGGGACCCATGAGAACCCGTCCCTCTCATTTAACATGGGGATCACACTTAGGCAGTGGAGTTTTGTCGTTTAAAAGCAGCCTGAGACACTAGATGGAACGTTGCAGGTAAGTATTGCTTGTGTTATTAGAGAATTATGATGCATTATACCAGGAATATTTTAACCTAATGGATATTTTAAGTTCATGTCTAAAATTTTGAAGCCTTAGATATAACAAAGAAATTCTTCCCTGGGAGGGGGGTGAGGCCCTGGCACAGGTTGCCCAGAGCAGCTGTGGCTGCCCCCTCCCTGGAAGGGTTCAAGGCCAGGTTGGACGGGGCTTTGGGCAACCTGGGCTAGTGGAAGGTGGCCCTGCCCGTGGCAGGGGGTGGGACTGGATGGGCTTTGAGGTCCCTTCCAACCCAAACCAGTCTGTGATTCTGTGAATTCATATTGTTGAATGAGAGAGGGTAAGGCTGGTAAGGCTGGCCAGGACTTGAGTCATTCCCCCATTTAGCAGCAGACTGTACAGGAACACAATATGTAACAGGAAACATTTCCAAGGCAAAAACTGTAAGAGAAGCTGGCAACAATTCCCTGATGCTCTGTTTTGGCCTACATGAACTATTTTGTCTCTTTATTTAAGGGAGGTAGAAATACTTGAGAGAAATAAAAACCCACAGACAAGCTCCTGTTCTGATCACCTCTCTTTAAATTGCGTGGGAAAAGCCAAATGGAAAGTGGAACTCATTAAGCTATAGTTACTAATTTGGTGAGTAAAAGGTCAAATCAACCCCTACTTCTGAGAATATATGCAACCTCCCTACGAGGAAAGGAGGAAACATTTATCGTGCCGAGTGTAACAGGCCAGGGGCAGTGATGGCACCAAGGTGCCCACAGCTCCAACGCCCCCAGGAGAGGATGGCCCCAGCCGTGCCACAAGAGGTAACATCAGACACCAGCTGAAACGACATCAGCCTGACAGGATTCAGCACCAAGGGTTGTAGGGAACTTCATCTGCAAACACAGCCCACAATGCACCATCAGAACTGCCCCAGGCAGCACAGGACACACAGTAACAGAGTGCCCAACTCACCCCTTTACACAGGGGAGGCTGAGTTACACCCAGTTGTACCCTGCTTGCCCAGCTCCCCATCATTTCAGGTTAATGTGTGATCACATCACCTGCACCTCACAACACGGAGAAGCTTTGTTCCGTGCCCTTGCTTTACAAGTTCAGGCACACTGAACTCCATCGGAAACACAGACTAATTACCCGATAGTTTGGATTTTTCTGTTACAGAGAAGACAATAAAATGCATCAACATCTTTTGACCCCAAACCAGCGCTCGCTAGTGTAACAGTGGCTGTGGCTGCCAGAATATTCAGGACTGAGTCAAAGACCTCAGGAACCAAAAGCATGGATTTCTTTAGAGCCAGCCCTCTGGCTGCAGGTCGGTCTGGTGAGCCATGCAGAACTTCAGTTCTGCCACAGATGGAATCTAAAACACATGCTGACGGCTGCACTCGCCAGAGGTAACTCCCTCACTCTGCCTCAGAGATTCTAAAAATAGAAAGACAGCAGCCAAAAAGCTCTCTAATTGCTTGTACTAAATATTCTAAACACGACTCCAAGCAATATCAGTGTTTGGATATATAGGGAAGGGAATGTAAAAGAGACAGTAAATGAATCAAAGGTGCCAAGGTTTTGTCTAGACTAGAGATGAGCATCATGTTCAGCAGCGAGCCCTCTGGAAAGCTTGTGCTGGTGCCAGAGCCAAAGAACAAACTCTACAGGCACAGTCTGCCTCATCAAAGGAATTCCACTGTCAGTCGTCGAGCGCTGAAAATAAGACTCCCCATCTCTTTAGAACCAGGATCTGAGCACAGCAAAGAGCAATGGGAAGAAAACGCAGGCCAAAAGATAAAAAACCCAGTTTCAAACTGGAAGCATGGAAAGCAGAAAGCAGCGAGGCTGAAGGTGGTGAGGGGTGTGGAGAAGGAGAGATAAGGGCAAGAACATACCCTTATCACCGGGACATTAACTATTTTTGCTGTTTTTCTTTAGTTTTATTTCAGCCACCTTCTCTATCATAGATCAGGCACCTAAAATGAGCGACTCAGAATGGAAGGGAAAAATAATCTGGAATTTGAATCCATTAAGTTTGAAAAGTGAGATGTGACAGCCAAACTGGTTTCATAAATTAAGAATCTTCCCAGCCTCATGGATCATCACTGACATCTCAAAATGAACATTTCAAAATAACTGAGATATTTTAGCTAGAAGTACTGAAAAAATTGACAGAGCTCTATTCTTGCATTGTTCTTGCTGTGATGCAGCAGGAAAGGACAAGGAATTTTGCCCCCCCCACATTACGGCGATGGCTTGTCTGCTGATTAAGGGACAAGAGAAGGGGGATCCTGCAACTCCCTGGGCTGGTTCTGGTTTATCAGTCAGCTTTAAATAGCACACGCCACACTACCACAGCCATCAGCACATGGCAAACACCAACAGTAAGGAAACTGCCCAGCAGCTGTAAGTGGTTGCAGGGCACAGCAGAGCTTCTCCCTTCGTGTCTCCCCCTGAGCTGCAGTTTGGTGGCACCAGTCCCAGAGCACTAGCCATGACTGCCTGCTGCCCACCTGAGCTGGGCAGCACCCACACCGCACAGCCCTGAACCCCAGGGCTGGTATCCAGGTCAGCAGCCATGGCCTGCACACAGCGCTCCCAGCCTGGACTCCAGCGGGAAGCACTGCTCTCCCACCGGCTGTTAGAGCAGCCTGGAAACGGCTGCCGGCCAGGCAGCGCTGACCCTTCGAGGCGGCTCTGCGGAGGTTCTCAATGCCTGCAGCTGAAGCAGCAGCTGTCTGGGAGAGCCCCAGCCTATGGCTTCAGGCCTTACAGCTTTAGTCAGCATTTTCCAGTCATTTTGCCCCCAAATGAATGGTAGCAGGAGAGGACATCCAGTAGCATCAAACCCAGATACTGGCATTTGTCTTAATTTATAACATAAAAGAGACTTTGCATTATTGGATATTACAGCCATGTTTATGAATCCACCTGCAAAAAAACCTTGGTCCTTCCATCTCTAAGAGAGCCAAAGAAATTTAACTATGTTTCAGTTAGTACTTAACTGCTTACTTTCAGGAAAAAAAAATAATTTTGCTAATTTTTTAGAAATGAAGTCATGCTAATTAAAACACTATCATCAATAAATATGAAATAAAACTGATTTTTTTTATATGGGTGAAGACTTGTTTAATTTTCCTGACATTACATCACTTGAAAAATAAACTGAAGTTAATTCTATACATGACTACTTACCCAAAGTATTCTCATGCTGTCATGGATCAGTGCTTGCAGCACAGTCTGTGTCTCAGCAGCACTGAGGGATCAATGGGATTGTCTGAGCAGCCATCAGAAAAGCCCTTATGTTAAAGATTAGCTCCTGGAGACACATCAACACTACCATCACCGTTATCTCAAATGCCCTGTTTACTACACAAAATTACTCTAAAAATGCACTTTTTCATCCCCTATTGAAAGTTTTACAAATCAACCACAGATGTTTGTTTTTAGCAGCAACCCTTTCTACCTTTCTCCTACTCCAAAAGTCTCGCAGCACACCAGACTACCAGTTACAGCTCAAGCAGGTCAATTCTTAGAAGGATCCAGTCCAAGATGTTTGGTTTGGCACTACCAGGTGTTGTGTTGGCAGTGTGTTCACAGCCCAGGAGAAAAGCCCAAGTATCAGCTGCTCCTAGAGACTGTGGTCTGCCTACAGTCCCCAGCGTGACCCAGAGCTCAGCTCTGGCCGGCAGCTCCCCTGGGACAGGATTTGTTCCGCAGGGGAACTTCCAGCGCCAGACATGCAATGCCCCTTCAAGGCCCCTGCTCTCACCAAGTCCAACTCCAGTAACTAGTTTCTATAGTCTAAAGTAAACAAGTTGGAAAAATCTTTAGCTTATGACACAGCAGGATGGAAAGCGGACAGACCTTGAAAAATGGGGTCACTGGTGTATCAGTTTCCCACCCCGTGTGGGCAAGTGTTGCTGCGGAGACAATTGCACTGTAACTGAAATACCACTGCTTCAAAGTGAAGCGTGCCTTAAGGAGCTTTTTAATGAAAAAGAAAAATTAACATTTTTATTTTTAACACTGCTAATTCTTCCCCAATTGCCCAGAATAACACTGGTGTTTGTCTAGTCTAAGAATGCACTGGGTCTCGTTTCAGAGGAGCAGAGATCACCTCCGATGTGTTCAGACACACTTCCAGCAGCAGGCCAGGCAGCCCTAACGGCAGGAAAACACCGTTTCATACGTCAGCCGGCGTGCTCACCGAGAGCAGCAGATGCAAGCTCACAAATTTCTGTGAGCTTGGGTTCGACAGCTGACACAGCAGCTCAGCAAATTCGGGTGCTCCCTTGTTATTACGGGTTCTACTGGAATCACTGTAATTAGGGAACTGTCAGCACTCCCAGTGTGAATTCTTCTCCAGGGGTTAATAACTGGGCTGTAAAATCTGCTCTGGGATGGGATTTTCCATCTGGCTGTGAAAGCCTTTTTCAGTGCAAGAAAAAAAGGGGTCTGGGTTTTTCCTCTTTTCTCTGGAGAACTGTAATGCTTAAAAACACCTGAAAGCATTCTGAAATACAATGCCTGTAACAACAGAGCAGCACTACCAGAGTTTTTTAAAAAACGATTCAATACAAATGCCTTCTTGTGGTTGTGTGGACATAAACTGGACAAGAGATTTATGAGATGCAGAGGCAGCTCCTGCCAGTGGACTCTCTGGTGACTTCAGGCAGGTACCAGTGTCCCGGCGCTTCGCCTTCCCTGCCTCTGGGAGAAGGATCATTGGTGTAATGCCCTACCCATGAAATGCTCTCACCGAAACCCAGGGAACACACTGTGTGACTGACGGGTCCTTTTTCATACAACACACACCTGCTGACCCTTGCACACCTGCAGACTCCACCTGCTTCGCATGCCCAGAGGTGCCGTGTGTGTGACACGTCAGGCACCTGCAGACATTCAGTGTCACTCCATCGATATACCCGGCCCGTATAAACAGTGAGAGGGCTAATCCCAGGTTCAAGATCCTGATTACACCTGAACATTGGAGAGAGCTTAACACACATATTACAACAGCCTGACCATTTGTTAATGCCCAAATAACTGTACCAGGAAATCCTTCTAAGCTGTTTAAGCAAATATTAAAAAATGTGAACAAGGCTTTTTACTCCAAGATTTTCAGAGTCACCACTGCTGGTATTGCCTTTGGCCACCTCCCTGTGTACACCTGATCAGAAATCGGTGTTACAAAAACGGATCTTTTTAAATCCTCGAGAACTTTTTTGCCTCTCAAAAGCAGAACCTCCCATATATGAAAGGTAAACCAACAACAGAACAGCTCTTGGAAGCAGCACAATTAGAAAAATTGCCCTAATTTCAAAACTGAACAAGTTAACTCTTCCAGGCAGTATCACAGGTACGCTTCTTCCCTGAGGGTTTCAAACAGAAGGACTCACATCAAGAGACTTGAAGCCTGCTGCTGCAGCCTGGCCATCAGCAGGATCTCAGGGCAGTCTGTGCAGGGAGATATTGCAGTGATCAGTCTCTTCCACGGCATCACACTGACCAGAACAAGGAGCCACTGTATCTGCACAGGGAAAGGGAGCTCTGGGCTTTAATCCTCTGACACTACATTCACCATCACTTAGTACTTGCCATGCTTCATCTCTGGGAGCATAAGAGTACCTTTTTTAGAAAATAATCAAAGGCTGCTCCGTAAGTACTTAAGGCACAAGCTAAATGACAGCAGAAACCAGAACAAGTGAAATAGTTGAAATCAACACTTCATTGTACCAGGACCACTCACAATGTACACATGTTCTCACTTCAGAGAAAAACAGTATTATTTGCCTATAACTATGGCTTCAGGAGATGGGTAAAAAAATTGCCTTTGATTCACTACTAGAATTACATTATTCCTTCAAATAAACCCAAACAAGCGGGAAAAAAAAAAAAAAAAATCCTTGTTTTACTCCAGGTAAGTGGTAAAGATAAAACACACACTCAAGTACTCCTTCCTACCACATTAGATGATCCGAACATCCAAATTCCTGGTACTGCTCAGAACCTGGAACCGCAGGAGGCAGACAAGGGCCCCACCGGGTGGTGTGACAGTTAGGGATGCTTTAGTACGTAACACACCCCTGGTTTCCTTTACATCTCCCCTTTCTCATAATGGAGAACAACTACGAAAAAGAAAAGTCTCACCTAAGCCACTGTTTGCAGCAAAAGTCTACCATAGGTTTAAGTATTTTACTGAGTAGAGATCAACTTAAAACTAAATCCACAACAGAGTCTGGTTTTAGAAGTCTACGTTAAATTGATAATAAAATGACCACACAGACTTTTCCTGAAAAAAACTGAAGGTTGTCTTTCTGTTATCTTTGGATTCAAATGACAAGTACTTTAATAAAGCCTTGTTGATGTGAATATCCCACTGCATCACTATATGATGGAGAACCCGCGCGTAGCAGATCGTGTGACCTGTGTGGCAGAACCTGGGAGGCCTTTGCCTTGTCTGAGCCTCTGCAGCACTTTAACCACCCCCTGAGCTAAAGCAGAAGTGCAGCTTCCAAAGGGCTTGTCCACAAGGAGCCAGTGGCACCACACTGTCTCTCTCTCTACTTGTTCAACGCAGAGTTATCTTACCGAGTTCACCAAACACTAGATTTCATAGTATAGTCAAACAAGGTGACCCAGCAATGTACAGGAACAAACCAAGGCCTCGTGTTTTACAACTAAAGTCAGATTCAACTGACATACAGAATGAACTTTGCAAGCAATAAAGAACCTCCAATAAAGACCCATTACCAAAAAAAACCCAAAAAAACCCCGTACCCTTAGAAAAACTGCACAAGGCCAGAGGAACACATTTTATCACCATTTAAAAAAAATGTTTCAAGAGGAGACAAAGAAAAAGCAAACAAACAGAAACACCCCACAACACTCAAACCTCAAAGTGCTATTTTACAAACTACCTTGTAAAATCATCATCATCCAAAGACTTCTCAGAGTTTTTCCATCCAAATACCCTGGGTGGTTTGTAGGTGTGAGCAGAGCCACACACCCACCCTACAGACAATGGCATTACAGAAGGGTAACTTCAGACAAGGTTCTCGCCGATGGTCAAACACCAAAACAGCGTCAAGAGTTTAAAGCAGTTTCCAGCTTCGGAATTTGGGATTTCCCACAAACTTGGGAATTTTTAGAATCAGATTCATTCATTGTTAAAAATAAAACTTCAGCAACTGTGTGTACGTCTCTATGTGTGGATCTCCTAAGTTAAATTTACTTCTTGTACAGCAAAGTACACGAAGATCTCAATTTTCAGCATTTTCTTTCTTCTAAAAACTAGGAAAAAGCTTGCGGAATCTTATTGAGGGAGTGCAAAGTTCTGACAGCTCATTAGTCCGTTACAAGCCTCACTACCCAGTTCCAGCTGCAGTCTGAACGAGGGAATGGGTCAGTGTGTGCCGCTGGGCCTCTTCCACCAGCAAATGAAAGGTCTAGCTTCTCAAAATCAGTATTGATACAGAAAATCCATACTGGCAAAGAAAGTTAATACACTGTGGATTTAACTGGGTGAAAAATTACTGTATCTTCATTTCTTACCTGAAAGAAAATAAACAAATTAATTGCAGAATGAGATGTCTGTAATCAGCATCAGTCAGCTGATAAATCTCCCATTGCTGCTTCACTCTCAGTAATATACAGATGTGCATACTGAATACTTCTGAAAGTACTCAACTGTCCTAAAGAAGCCAATTTCCTAAAGCAAAATCTTATTCTACTTCAAACAAGAGAAAGAGCAAACCACCTTAAAGCTTTACTGTACCTACTGTCAGATGATACTCCTTCAAATCACAAATTCTTTTTAAACAAGTAACTACTTTTGAACTGCACGGCCTTACCTGTATTTCTCTTAAGCAAGCTGTCTGTCATAAGTTTTACTGCAGAATTAAGGAGAACAGGACAGCATATGAAGAAATAAATTAGTGTCGTTGGAATATAAAACGTAATGGAAAAAGTATTCCTAGAAGCAGAGCTTTAAATTTAAATATAATTAAAAATATATAAATAAAAGAAGCAGCAGGGTATGGAAAATTATGCTGCTGCGTTTCTGGTCCACACAGATTGGTGTGCACACTTAATTATTTAGGGTTTTTTACAATGAAAACCAGAGTTTCTTGAACAAGTTCCACCAACTACGGTCTCATTCTGGCCACCCGAAGGCAAACAGGTTCAGTACGAACTGTTCATCCAGGTTTCAGCTCCAGCCACTCAAAGGCACTTCTGGGGGTGCCACACAGGTTTGTAGAAATTCAAGAGTAAGGTCAGAAGCACAGTCATCAATCACGAGAGAGCAAGGCAAACCAGCAGAGGCAGCAGGAAAGGTTACAGCTAAGAATCCTGCAAGAACCCTGAGGAAAAGAAGAGGATTGAGGGGAAAAAAAAAAGAGGAAAAAAGATGATGATGATAACGGAAAATAAGTTTTACAGACAAAAGTGATCTTACAGAGAGGAGAGTGAGGAATATTAGAAGAGACAAAGAGCAGTGTTTGTGAGAGAGAAAAAGCCTCACTGCTGGCAGAGCAGTGCAGAGGCAGGATTCTGTTTCCCTCACTCTATTTTGGAAGCTCAGCTATCTCCAATCCGCCTCCTGTCAGCTGCCCAGGGACAGATCCCAGCACCTACATGGAGCTGGCACAAATTTAACCAAACACTGCACTTGTACATCCGCACAGACTAGACCACAGAAACAGAGCCTGAGTCACCCCCTAAAATCCACAGCAGTTTGATCACTGGTAAGGACACAGAAGGCATCATTAGAACAGCACCACCTCACCCACAGCTCCGTATCACCCACCGCCTCCTTGTTCACCTGCCACCTACGCCCATTCCTGCTCCTCCAGCCCAAGCCACAGCCTCACAATCCATTCATTTTAATTAGTCTTTCATTCCTACGCCCTTAAATTCCATATTCTAAGTGGTCTTCTGAACACAATTTTTCTACTAGTGACTGCTTTGCTGGGTAGGCTGTGATCCTTCGAAGTAAAAATGGATCGAGTAAAATCCTTTTTAAAAAGCTTGTCCCCTGCCTAGCAGGGCAAACAGCAAGCAGTGCTCAGCTCACAGACCTTCCACCTCCTTCAACCCTGACAGCGCTCACCCTGCTCTATGGGCAGCTGCCTGCCCCTGCCCTCTGGCTCTTCATGCAGCATCTTCCCTGTGAGTGCAGCTCTCCTCCAGGGTAAGGAACCCAGGGACAGAAGGGGCAGGCGGGCAGAAAGGCCTCAGGGCAGGGTGAAGCACCAGCTGCCCCTGGCAAGGCTACAACTACCGCCCGCCAAGAGGGCTCTGACCCGACGGCCAGGGACAGGGAAGGCGCAGGCTGCGTTTTCCCGCTCCGCACGATTCCTGGCAGAGATGGGACCCAAGGGCTGATTGCCAGGCAGTGCCCCACGGACAGGGGGTGAAGGGCCTGAGGACTCTCCCCAGCAGCCCCTCCTATTCCATTCTGCACCAAACACAGACATATGCACTCGGCAGGAGAAAAGGAGGAGAAAGCTGTCCCAGTGCAGTGAGGGACCCCAGAGTCACCTGCCTCACAAAAGTCAGCGAGGAACCTGAGGGAGAAGGGAAGTATCAGCAGTCCTGGCTTTTCCTGCACACTGAGGGGAACCTTAAAGCTTCGCTTTTTACTGAAAAAGGTCCAAAAATTAGAATAAAACAAACTGATTTTGTGTCTTAACAAAATACTACTTAAGTTAAATTAGTTTATTTCGGTCTGATCTATATTGAAGCAATAATCCTTGTTGGCCGAGCCATTTATTTTTTAAAAATTTGTTTTATAGTTCAGCCTCCAAACTAAACATCAATTAAGTTTCAGACCTCAGACTTTTTGGTTTAGTACCTCAGTACAACTCCCACAGCTCTCAAGGATTAAGACATCCAGAAGCCAAAGATCAATTATTTCTTGCAAACCCCCCTGTCTGACTGTACATTAGACTCTTCCTTTTGGCTCTGACTTCAGTATTTTGGAAGAAGCACATTCTACAATAAATGAAGAGAGTAAGAACAGAGAAACACATACAATGCAGAGGCATAAGGAAGTGATGTTGATGCACCAAATAGTAACAGAAACAATTCCTCCCCATTCTTAAAACCTAGCAATCCTCTATCCAATCTTTAAAACAGACAATGCTCATTATACAACACGTAAGCACTATCCACAGCCATAAAAACTCACATATTACATCCTAAACACATGTACTAAACACACTCCTATGAAACTCCAAACACCATCGCTATCACACAGGCTGGGATAAAGCACCTGCTTACTGCAAAATTCTTAAACAGAACCAAGTGGGAAGGGTTGTGTGACCATTTCACATGCAATTATACTTTCGGAAGTCAACAGGCTCCCCTATGCAGAACTACAGGTGTTCATCTAACAAAAAAATTAGCCTTAAGATAGATCCATACGTACATAGAACTAGATTAGCAAAACCGTGTGTGCTGTACACGTTAAAGAAACAGAAAACAACCCTTGCTCTTTGCCACTGCTCAGCACAAAGCATCACTTATTGTACACGCATCCATGGAGTTGGTTCTAATGAATTATGGCATTAAGGTGAGTTAAATCAACAGAAGAGTCTGGTGCCAGAGCAGTTTGAATATACATCAGTACAAATTCACTCTCCTACCCTTTCTAAACAAACCTGGTGTTGAAATACACCTTGATATGAATCCAGCAGATCTTGCACTGACAACGACTGAACTCATGGACTGGACTGACAGATCAGAGCTGCTGGGTCATTTCCTAAGTCTTCAAAGTGATCGTGGTGCATTTGTACTCCCACTACAAGGTTCCTAATGCGGATAAACACGTAAAGACCTGTCTGTGAGGCACTGTGGACCTCACATGCATCAGCTACATCATCCACGCAAAATGAAGCTGCACATATTAGCTAACAGATGAACACAAATAGAAATCTGCTCCAGAGAGCTCCCATGCTGGCTGAAGTGTAATGATTTTGAGATCTGGTCACCAGCACTGGGCCCCAGACCTCTCCCAGTTCAGGAATTACTGTATTCCCACAGACAGAAACTGCTTTTAATCTTTACTTGGAGATTCTGTTTGCTGAACTTGTGGCAGCTGCAGCTCTGAGCTGCAATAAAACTGCATGTAGCAGGAGCAGCAATCACCTTCCTAGAGATAGGCACAAAAGCTGGGAACAAAGATTTTTCACACATCAGTGAGCAGGAAATACACATTGTTAAGTGCATTGCTTTAATCCATTGACATGGGAGTCACTTTAGTGTTTGCTTTAATCATTAATGCGAGAATCAGTCCGTGCTAAAGACATGATGCCTGCCCAGTTGTGGGATCTTCTACGTATTTTCCAAAACCTATTCTTCCCCACACCTTGTACCGTACATGCATCCAGAAAAATGCTTTATGGGTTTTAATTTGGAACCTGTAATAAGGTTCAAACAAGAGACACTGACTCTCATTTATCAATTAACATTTATCACAGCAAATCATACTGCAGCTGTTTCAGACAGAAAGCATTTCCATGGATGAGATGGGAGTAGCAATTTCAACGAAATAAAGTCCTAAGCGTCACCATCAAGCTCTGTGTGAGCTCTGAGAATGCAACTAGAGTGATCTCAACATACAACAGGTCTGAACTATTGAACTGCAATTAGTAAAACCCTTTTCAAATGTGCTGTAGGGACAAAAAAAGACACCGAATGCACCAGATTTAGAAACCAAGAGTGCAGCTGCGCTTAGTAAAGTACTAAATTAACTGCAAAAACACATGAGCCAGCTCAAGGGCTTGTTTAAATACATCTTACACAACTTCACTGGGTTGTTGAAACAGAGTCCTTCAGACTAAGAAATGGGAACCCTACCTGGCAGGAACGCCCCAGCCAGGCAGAAGAACACTTCTGTGCTTGGCAGGGCCCTAAACCACAACAGCACGGGTCAGACCAGCCCTGATGCCTCAGCAAAGGACATTCCCATGGAGCCCCCCACTCCTCTGCTGCAATCCTTCACACGAGGCCAGCTGAGGGGAGGGCTCTGAGACCAGCACGAAGAGTGCAGTGCAGTCTGGAACTGCAGAGGGCTCAGAACAACATCTGCAGGGGGTGCAACCTGCATCCTACGCCATTTACCTACTCAGCCGGGCACCAGCTGGAAATCCCTGCGGCTGTCACACTGCTGCCAGACATGCTGCTTTCAGTCATAACCCTGTGTACCTCAATAATATTCAAAAAGTAAAGGAAGGGTGGTTGCAGACCGAATCTGGCAGTACGAATCTGCTCCTTGTTTTCAGTACTGAAAGAAATACATTCATCGTTTTTCTTGATTTTTTTTCCTTTTAAAATATTTCCTTTCTTAAGGGTAGAAACAAAACACAATATTGATTTTCCTTTTTGTTTGCTGTCAGGGCTGCCAAATCCCCCAGCCAACAGTGGGGAGACACTTCAACCCCTCCTGCCTCCCCAGGTGGGCTCTGGCCTCCTCTCCCACCCAGGGGCCTCACCGCCCCTCACCCTTTCCTGCTGGCATGGGGGCTACCTGGGCACAGGATAAACCAGATCAGAGAACTTAACTAGTTATTAAAAAAAAAACACAACACATCCACACCACCACCAAAACAAAAACAGACCAAAAAACCCCACAAAACCCACAAAAAACAAACTGTTTTTTTCACCTGTGTTCTTCCCTCCTTCCCCACCTTTCACTTGCACTTAGGTAACAGATGCATTTGGTGAATCACGTGCTGGCTCTGGGTTTAAGGCACACGTGAAGGCTATTTTTCCCGAGGGCCAACTGACAGAGAAAGTTGCAGGGGGAAAAAAAAAAAACATGCTCTTGCCAAAGCTTCAGCCCCCCCAGCTCCCCTTGGCCCATGCTGAGGATGGCAGGAAAATTACCCAAGACAGAGCTCTTCCAAACAGAGAGGTCTGGAAGCTTTTATCTCATCACTGGTGGAAGTCTGGCAAAAATGCTCCAAAATTGCAGGAAAATAGCCTGAGGATACATCCTCCTCTTCCTGTTCTATGAGCACAGCTGTAATAAAATTTCCCTACACTTTTACAGAATCTTTGAGGATAATCAGTATATGCATGTTTCCACTCACTGTTTGAATACTTATTTTCAGAATATTTTCAGTAAATCAGAACAACAGAACCAAAACAAGGCCAGTTCCGAGTCCTATGACCACTTCTTCAACGATTTGCCCTTCATTTTTTGACATGTTTTACACAATTATTTTTATTTTTTTTTTATTCTAGATCTATGTTTTTAGGGCTTCTACTGCAATTGCTTGAAGAAAAAAGGTACAAAAATTCTACCACATTATTTTCTTTCTTAAAAATGCTCCAATATTCAAAGGTATTTTGTTGACAACTAGTTTGATATGAAGTAACAACACAGAACTCCCAGCAATCATCCCCTAATATGCATCAGAAAAGAACCCCCTGAGACAAGACGCTCTGTTAAACAGGTATTAAGAGCAGATGCCAACAGAGGTGACAAACACCACACACTTACCTCCACCCAAAGAAACAAACCACCAGCTCCTTTTATACTGGTCACTGAAAAGCTGACAGGTGGTGCCAGCTACAAGCTGCTGTTCATGAGACTTTAAATAAATAAACACACCCCAATCCCCCAGCAGTACACCAACAGCTGCCTTGGCTCTGGCAGCACTACAGCTTGTGATCAGCAGGCTGGATCCTACACCCCCCAGCCTCTCCTCACACACACACAGAGGCGCCCATGCTGGGGCTGCAGGAAAAGGGAAGATTCTTACCAGCATTTCTTTTGGCATGTTCAATCCTGTTTACAAGCTACTTTTCACACCTCTCATTAAGAAGACAGAAGTTTATCCCATCTGAAGCCACTTTCCTTTGAACACGATGCAGGAGGCACCAGCTGTCGAATACTGAAATAAGGCCCATGGACGCCTCTGAAAATATGCCTCAGTGACAGGGAGTGTTTGAAACAGCAGATGAACAACACTCCGCCTCCCAGACTCCCTCTTTGTACAGAAAAGCGGTTCCTACTGTGACAGGGCTGTTACTGATTTGATATGTTATGGATTTAATATAAATTAGCATTCATTTGTTTAATTTTAATAGGAATATAGTTATAGGAGATATTTAGTAAAAATCATATGCTGCATTTGCACTCTATACAAGAACCGAGGCTACTACGAACTCCCCTGTACAGCCCCGTACCAAGGCCGAAAGAATTGGTCAGAATCACCGAGTAGGAACATTTAGAACTATAGATAACAGGCTTGAGATTCAAGATAATTTTACTTATAAGGTATTTAATAACGTGAAAGAATGCAGAGAGATGTCAGAATCCAAATTAATGGGAAAATGGGGAAATCGGCTGAAGCAACATATAAGTTTAAGCCAAGAAACAGCGTCCTCAAGCAATAGGTAATTCCGGCAGGGGGAGAGCGCGACCACCGACTCATTAACCACCGACTCACATTACACCCCAGACCCATTTCCAGGTGTTTCTGGACTTACTGCGCAGAATCGGAAACAGGAGGAGAGTATGATAATGATTTCCAGGAATTATTATGTTTATGCATGAATACTTAATGAATATGTATGAATGAGTTCTATATAAGATGTATGATCTCGGTGCATGGTGTGCGCCGTTGGTGAAAGGATTCACCCGCGCACCCGGCCGTCAATAAAGAAGTGTCTGCTTATCTACATCAAATTGGTGTTGATAAGTTTTATTCCAAGTTTTTCGGTAACAGGGCCTTTAATTTTAACACTCCCCTTCTTTCTGAAGGAGGGTTCTAGCCCATGACTGAAGGGCCTGTCACCAAGACATTTCTTGTCCAGTTGAAAACAGAGTTGGTTTAACCCCGCCAAAGCATTGCAGGGACTGGAGGATCTTGCTTTCAAACATCTGCCTTTCAGCTGGATCAAGACAAATAAAAATATTGTAGTGGTGCTTGAGGAGCCTGGTGCTTCCCCCAGCTGGCTATCGAATTGGTGCCATTGGCCACCCTGACCCACCCACAGCTCGGGGTGTTGTACCAAGCAGAGCTGACATCAGCTGAGGGGGAAGAATCCTGCAGAGGAGCGGCTGTGGGGTTACAGGGCAACGAACTGAATCTTCAACACCCGCTGGGCTCTGCAGGGGGATGTTTTAACTAACAGCGACCCTGCCAGTATCTCTCCTCTGGAAACTCGGACCCCAGCTCTCTCCTACCTCAGAGCTGCAGCACAGTGCAGCCGTGTTGGATGGTTGGACTAGATGATCTTCAGGGTTGGACTGGATGATTATCAAGGTCCTTTCCAACCCAGATGATTCTGTGATTCAGCTCCACAGCCAGAGCTGTCACTGACTTACCGATTCTGCACCATCTCACCATCACAGCCCTATGTTTAGACTGCATTTTAAATATGGATTTGATACAACAGACACATCTTTATGACTGACTTGGAGCACTACACAGACAGCAAGAAGGTCACGACGTGACATTTGGCTTTCACTCATTCTTGTCTTAAGAAGCCAAGAAGCTGTGAAAATGCATTTGAGGAAAAGGCAACTTAATTTAATAGACACAGCTTTAAACTAAATGAATATGAGAAAAGTCACTCAGAAACAGATCCCAATAAGGGCATTACAAACCACTCTCAATCGCATTTTGAGAGTTCTCTCAATCTCAATACCAGCTACATGTGCTTACAGCTGTGATGTGATACTGCACTGCCAGGATGGGCAGATGCCCTCAGGGTACAAACATTCACACCCAGTATAATTCAGGCTTTATCAGAATCAGTTACTGCTCTGCGCAGGCTGGTCCTGTGCTGCACAGAGAATGTGCTTCTGGAGAGTGGACTCATCTCCCTGCTTGTCTCTGCAGAGCAGTTCAGAGGCCTCACACACCATTCTCACGCAGGCGTAAGAGAGATTGCAAAACTTCCCTCAGAGAGCAGACACTTGTGAAACAGCTCCTAACAGTGGGCTACACTGGAGACACACTACTAGGGTATGATCACCCAATTAGATTTAATTAAATAGGCTATTCATCAACTGGTTTTGTGAGCAGTATCTGTACTAGTACATATTAATAGTAAACGGAGCATTCCAAATTCTTATTGACAGATAATCTGCAATGAAATAAAAACACTACGCTGTCTTATCAATTGCAGGACTCTTATTAAAAAAAAAAAAAAAGCCTCACTGAAAAAAAGATGCCAGCTTTTCAAAACTCTACTATTTCCAAACAAAAAGCAGGAAAAAAAAGTTTGCACACTTTTCATCCTCCCTGCCCGCCCATGATTTTTGCTTTTAGAGTTGCCAGACAGAATCAGCGAGACCCAAGTAATTTGGCAATGTGTTCTTCCTCCTGTTTTTCTTCTGAATTTCCCAAGTATCTCTAGCACGTTTTTCATACTTCTGAGAAAATATATCTACATTGAGTGCCACGAGCTGCACATACAACAGCTTGAATTTTACACTTGCAAATGCAAGTGTCTGTGGATGAGGAAGCACAAGAGACTGTCGTTAGCCCTGTCACCCCCTGGTCTGTCGTCACAGACTGGCATAAAATCAGGAGCAGTCTGTACAACTGAACCTGATTGGACTGACTAGTTTTGTGAACAATGAACAAAAAAGAATACTCCACAGATGTGGGATGAACATTTCCACTTAAACATACCCAAAGTAATGCATTTCAAAGTCAAAATGTGATTATTTGCAGAAAATACCTGTTCCCAAGGAAATACTAGTGGTTTAAATCCGAAGACAGAAAGGACTGCTAATCTGCCTTCACTTATATTAAAAAAATATTAATTTTTTATTTCATCCTAAAATAATTGTTTTCCAAATAACAGATGAAAATATCCTTAAAACTGTTTGTCAAAAAAAAATAAACAGATTCCACCAAAGTGTTCTGCAAAAACATCACTGCAACCCAACCCTACACCCTGTTTCATCACCCGATCCAGCAGATTATGGTCCCAATTAATTAAAAAGAGTTGTGTAACACGCTATCCAAAACGAACCCGGTGTTAGCAGTATCAAAAACGGGTACTGACAGATCAAACAGCTTCCAAGGTGTTTTACAGTCTCCTCCTAACGGCTGGTTCTGCACTCAGTCTGTTCAGCAAACACCCCCGTGTCTCTCCAGCTGACACAGATGCTCCCCGGGACACTCTCTACTCTCCCAGGACCCTTCAGGCAGGACTATCTCCGTTTGTAGGCACAGTGTCGGTGCTTTGCTGTCTCAGAGCAGACACCCCCCGGTGAGATCCAGGATACCCTGTCCCTGCTCCCAACGCTCAGCGCTCCGTGCCCAGCGTTCCCAGTCCCTGCTCACCCGGCTCAGGCCGTTCTGGGCCCTTTCCCCAGGGGCGGCTCTGCAGGCGCAGGACGCGCTGCCCAGAAAGGTGCCAGCTCCAGCCCAGCCCCGAGCGGCTCCAGGCAGAGGCTGTGCTGAGCTGGCAGGGGCACAGAGGCCTCGCTGAGCCCCACGGCCAGCCCAGACCCCACTGCCCAGCCGGGGCTGCTGCCAGCTCCAGGGACACGAAAGGTCACGGGCAGCTGCTGCCGGAGCTCTCGGGCCCTTCTGCAGTGTCACACACCTTGGGGTTGGTGGAAGGCGTTTCACAGATCGGAAGCAAAATCAGAACCACAGAATGGTTTGGGCTGGAAGGGACCTTAAAGATCATCTAGTTCCAACCCCCGTGTTTTTTACATGTTTGCATAAAACAAGGCTCCCCAAGACAGGCTCCCCTCAGTCACAGAATTGCAGAATGAAAATACAAAGTCAGGGCAGGTGCAGTCTATAGTTAGCTCCATACTGAATTAGACAGTGGCTTTCTTGGCTTGAATTCTTTAATTCTGCAGATTTGTGCTTCTGACAACGAGACAGCTCCTAAGATCAGTCATTCAGACACTGTAAGTATTTTTATCTCCAGATGTATGTGTGTATTATCCTCCAAAGGGGTGAAGCCTTGAAAGCCCACGGAGCTCACTAGCTCAGCATCATGTAAATTACTCTAAGAATATTTTATTTATGTTTGCCTCTACTGTAAACCCAAATATTCCCACGAAAGAGTTACAGTTCATTAAAATATTTTTTATGTCCTTTCTGACAAGCCACAGTCGTCAGCTGAATGTACCACTCTCTGATTCATATATTTGATTTTATTTTCATTATGGGATTATAAAGAGATATAAATCCAAACAGACTACACAGACATTTTCTCATTTAATCCTGTTGTCCAACATCAGCCCAAGTGTCTCTGGCCATTCTGCTGCTCTCCACGGCACACTGCTTTGGCATGAAAACACCCGCTGTTGGACCAAGAACACTAAGAATATGCTACTGCGAGGAACAAGAGCAGCAGATGGTACAAACACTGTCAACTGGGGACTGATTTGTAACATTTCTTATTTCATATGAAAATCACTGAAGCAAGAAGTTCCAAGAATGTATTTTTACATTTCAGCACATCCTGTTTCAGCTTAGTGAGCAACTCCTGTCCCAGCGGGCTGACTGAATCAGGATGCACACGGAGTGACCTGGGGTCACCTGTGACCTCCTGCAGCCACCGCTGGGTCCTTCCCGGCCGGGCCAGCTGAACGCTGCCGCCCTGCTCCCATCGCCTCCCGGCAGGCTGCGACCCCTGCGCCAGGAACCTTCCCCTGGGACTGCAGGGAACACGGAACAAGCCCAAATAAACTATTAGCAAATGCCTGACACTGAGGTCACCTCTTTCAGTTTGGGGTTTTTTTCCTAACAGCAAAACCCAACAAAACATGCCCCCCTTTAAACTGGAAATTATAGACAGACTGAAAACCAGATGATGATAAATAGAGATCCTCTAAGGAAGTGAAGCACTGGCCTGATCCGACAGAGAATTTTGCCCATGATTAACTTCAAGTACACAAAGTGATCCCACACAGCTCAACAGAACTATTACAAAATCTGCTACACTGTCAGCCGGGGAGAAAGCCTGGCGGCTTGCAATCATCCTTGACACTGTGTGCCAGCTCTGCTGGTCAGGGATGGAGATCCAAAAGCAGAACTTCTCCCATCCACTGTAAATGTGCCATTTTAATGTATTAGCAAGTCAGACGGACCCAAACACTTGTACACACATCCTTAAAACCCACACACTAGAGAAGTTTTACTGAAATCAGGCAACTAGTTATTTTATATAAAAACAAAAGCATGCGTATCATCTTTTCAAAAAGTGTCTCTGACCATCACTCCCTCTCAACTGCAAAACATCCAAAACTGAAATACCTGCGTCGGGGACGACATTAAGACTATTTTTGCAGAGACACAATCACATATTCCTTACAGCTGACTAGGTTCCTTTTGCCTCCTTGTCATAATAAATATTTTCAAGCACGTACCACAAGAGTGTATTTCATGATCCCATCTTGAATGAGATGTTCAAAGGCATCTGGAGCTTGTTACTTTCAATAACGTTACACTGAGAAATTCTGAAAGCACCATTACCTGGTAATTGCAATACTTGCTGCTGATCACCAGTGTTTTATGGAAAAGTTTTTCTAAAATGAAAAGGAAAGACTTAGTGTCATAATGCTGAATTTTGGGTGGTTTCCACCATATAATGCAAATATATATAATTAAGTTGGTTAGAGGAGTTCTACCATATCTGACTTAAGAGTATATTATGAATCCAGCTTCCCTAAGCTCCTTCCATGAAGGACAGTGGGCTCCATCAGGGAGCAAAGCAGGGAAGTTATCCAATTTAGATGTTCTTAATTGCTTTACAGAGAAGCCTCTGTCTCCACCAACCATAGAGGAAAAACAGACTTCTAACACAAGAATCCAAGTTCTGTGACTGAAGTCAGATGATGTGGATGCTTCTTCCCCTCAAAAACGCACATCTTTAAAATCAAAACCCATTCTGAAATACGACTACTTATCCCTTTACTCGTGAAACTGAAGACACACATTGGAAAGCTGCGCCCCTACATCACACCTCACCTTCCCTGAAGCAGCAGCCAGCCGGTGTCAGCATGTCCCATCCCCACTGATAATCAGTGCCAACGGGATCCGCCACACCTGCAGGTACACAGCTCTGCCTCTAACACTGAGTAACTCACAGGACACTCACTCACTCACTCACGTGTAAGCCAGGATGGCAGCTGTCACATAAAACCCTGCTCTCTCCCCCCAGCATGTGACCCAGAACAAGTTCCTACTGCACACACTCCCCTTTCACCAGCACCATCAGCAGAAATGCCATTCTCACCCACTGCTCACTCCACACCGCCTCAAACGGGCAGCAGAGATGACAAGACGCCCCCTCTTTCCCACTAAATTCCCGTCTTAAGTCACACTTCAGTTCAATAAAGCTGAGACACCCACAGCAAACTCACTGCCATTGCTCTCCGGGCTGAAAAGTATCAAAATTATTCCAACGCCGCAGTCGTCATAAAGCGTTCTAGCCTGAGAGAGGTGGAACCCCGTAGCCGGCATTTAACCACCCAGGAGATTCGGAAGGGTTATGGAGAAGACATCATTGCCAGGAGATTGTTCAACTATTCCCAAATTATTCTCCATCTGCAATGCCACACAGAGATTATTTTAGAAATCTGAGGAGTGTGGCCCACCACATCTTGAGGGTAGCAGGAAATATTCTGGAAGTTTCCTGAAGCACGTCAGGGGATTAAACCCAGAAGGTTCCTCCATTTGGCCACATTAAGCTTAGTCAGCGTTAAGCTAACCACCTGACCTTCACCAGTAGGAAAAATTTAAAAAATACACTAAAATGTGAAAAAAATAAATCCATACTCACCATTTTGCCAAAATGTAACAAAATATAATATAGCCAATTGTATAAAATTTCTAATTGTTACACACACACAGATCAAAGTATTTTAAGTAAGGTTATGAAAATAAAACATTTCAGTTAACATTACAATTACCAAATACAAGGAAATACAATTCCCTGGTGGAAAGCCATGAGGCTTCCTTTTGGAGGCTATTTCTGTGTAAATAACACACAAAGAACTTCACACCAATTTTCAAGCAACAATTTCACTTTTTTTTTTTAGTGTCTTAAAGAAAAGCACAATGGCAGACACTTTAGGAGGAAAAGGGAAGGGTTATCATCTGATTTTGATTTCACCTGAAGCACAAGCTAAGCAAGATCTTTCAAACCCTTGCTCTTGCCTCCCTCACTGTAAATTGCAGTTTTACCCTAACAGATTCGATCTAACCAATGCTAGGCAGAGTTTTTACTGGCTGTACCCGCTGTCTGGAAGCCAGTTCATTTTCCCCAAGTGGCAATTCCTTCATGCTGAATTCAGATGTCACGGGAGCCACCCCAAGGCAGGCAGGCTTTCTTCCTGCAGATGAACTCCTACAGCATTGCAGTTGTTACTGTTCAAACGCTGGGTTGGGTCCCAGTGGGGCAACCACGCAGTGATTTTAACCTCTGACCCGGTTAGAAGAGAATCCCCTAGCCCCTGTGCCATCAGCATCACTTCCAAGGGATGAGCACGTTTGCACAGAAAGCTTAGTAACCATCCTCACCACATTCCAACCAACCTGCTGACAGGAGTCTCCTGCACAACCTCGGCTAAGACACTGGACTTACTCTTCTTTACTGGAAAAGATCTGGCATAAACAAAGAGCACACCATCCCCTATTCCAACAATTCACAGAAGTTCTACTTGGTATTTTTCCAACATTAATACCAGAGCTGCAATAGTCAAAAACGTTTCTGATGTGGGAAATACACACTTACAATTCTGTTACACCCAGCACTACACATAAACACACCTGGGTTTTGTTCTTTCCAAAGCCATGCAATACTCCTGGTAAAGTAGCTTCACTATTCTTCCTGGATGAATTCAGACTTCCTGCTCTGACCACAGTATTTACCAGTCCTTCAAGATCTAAACTGCCAAGAAAAAAAAAATATCTGTCTCCAAGCTAAGTTTCTCAGTATGAGTAGACAGAAAACAAAGCAGAGTTGTTTCTCTGTATCAAGAAAAGACTAAAAGCACAGGCCTGTGTGTGATACTGGATTGCTGGTGTTCGTATAAACAGTGCAGGAACTTGGCAATCTTGGGAACTTCACCACTGACCAGATCAGATCAAACGTCCAGCTGACATGTTAACCAGGTGTCACCAGACAGTGCAATGAGACACAAGAACACGAGTGGAATTGCTGCCCACTGAGGTGATGAACTGGATGTTTAATTATACCTATTCAGATTGGTCTTTAAAAAAAAAAATTGTATTAGCTGCTTCAGCCCTATTTCCCCCAAAAATCCTTAAACATTGGTATAAGTTATCATAGAGAAAGTTCCATGCACAGAAATGGAGAAGACTTTAAAAGAAGTGGAGAGCATAATTAAGCAAAGGTGTGTACTAAAATTAAAATCTAACAGACAAAGTGAGCTTTTACTTACAACTAACCTGTTCCTATACATCAGCTTTCCGGGTGGTTATGATTTTTACTACAACCAGGTGCCTCTAACAGACATTCATCTATTCTCAGCTGCCTCTTGAAGTAAAAGCACAAACAGACCAACACAGAAGACACTCTATGCTGATTATGCAGTCAGGGCTTGCTTGTCTTTAATTAAAAAAAATCCCTCTGCCATTAAGGGTAATCAATATGCTTCACATAACGAACAAAATCTGTAATTCCGTGGAATTTTAGGACATTCCTAGATGCTTTACAACACAGTGATTTCTGTTCCCAGCTCTCATGGTTGGAGGGGCACCAAGGACTGCAGATACCTGGCCCATTACCAATTGCAAAGGCTAGAATTTGGAATGAACCAAAAACTGTTCAGTTCTATGGATAAGACAATGCTGATGACTACAATATTTAATGTCAACATCCTATTCCAATATCCTGTTAAATCTCAACTTTCAGTGCTTTAGCAGATCTCAGAAGTGCACGGAACAAAAGCAGTGCCTCTGTAGGAGTCACACCTGAGCTCCTCCCAGAGCCCTTGCCACTCTTTACAGCGCGAGGCAGGACAGGAGAATGGACAGCCCCCAGACTGCTCTATTTCAGCCAGAGCTGTGTTCCTGCTTTGCAAAATGCCCCATAGAAAGTCCAAACCTTCACTAAGCTGTGCAGTGAAAGACAGCAAAGAGGCAACGACATACTGGACTGATTATTCTTATCTGACAAAGACAATAAAAAAATTTTCATCTCAGCTGAGTCCATTTGACTTCTCAGGAAATAATCATTTATCATAATCATCTGCTAATCAAGCTTCTGTTTCTGGAAGGTAAAAAAATACTTTAAATAAAAAGCAATCTTTTTTTTAATATTTAAATGCCAGTACCATTTCCTGAAACTGTAGCAAACATTGCTCAACAAAAACCTCATACCAG
>MU210583.1:2755-22307 GCA_017315185.1 Bubo scandiacus
GGTGAGAAGTTGGATGGTGTATTGTGTGATGGTGAATGTTGGATGGTGGATATTAGACTGTGGGATGGTGCGTGCTGGATGCATGATGGTGGATGGTGGGAAGGTGAATGGTGGGAAGGTGGATGGTGTATTGTGCGATGGTGGATATTTGGAAGATGGATGGTGGATAGTGGCATGGTAGACAGTCTATGATGGATGCTGTATTGCGGGATGGCGCACGGTGGATGGTGGTGGGAAGTGATATTGTCAGTGGTGGATGGTGGATTGTGGGATGGTGGATGGTGGATTGTGTGATGGTGGATGGCGGATTGTGGGATGGTATATGCTGGATAGTTGAAAGATGAATGGTGGATGCTGGATGGTGAGAAGGAGGATGGTGGATGCTGGATGGTGGATTGTGGGATAGTGAATGGTGGATTCTGGGCTGGTGGACGGTGTATGGTGATGGTGCATGGTGGATGTTTTGTGGGATGGGTGGAGGGATGATGGTGGATGCTGGATTGAGGAATGGTGGATTGTGGATGGTGGATTGTGGGAAGGAGGATTGTGGAATGTTGGATGGTGGGAAGGTGGATGGTAGATGGTGGGAATTTGGGTGACGGATGTTGGATTGTGGGATAGTTGATGGTGAGAAGGTGGATGGGGGATGGGGGATGGTGGAAAGGTGGATGATGGATGGTGTATTGTGGGATGGTGGATGGTGGATGGTGGAAAGGTGGATGGTGGATTGTATGATGGTAAATGTTGTGTGGTGTATGGTAGATTCTGGGATGGTGGTGGGTGGATGGGTGATGGATGGTGGGAAGTTGTATGGTGTTTTGTGGGCTGGTGCATGGTAGATATTGAGAAGGTGGATGGTGGGAAGGTGGTTTGTGGAAGGTGGATGGTGAATGGTGCTTTTTGGGATGGTGGATTATGGATCGTGGATGGTGGTTGGTAGATTGTGGGATGGTGGATGGTGCATCGTTGATGGTTGATGGTGGATGGGGGATTGTGCAATGGTGTATCGTGGATGGTGTATGGAGGATTGCAGGATGGTGGTTTGTGGATATTGGGAAGTTTGATGATGGACGATGGATAGTGGGATGATGGGTGCTGGATTGTGGGATGGTGGATTGTGAATGGTGTGAAGATGGATGGTGCATGGTGGATGTTGTACTCTGTGATGAGTGGAACGGGGACAGTGAATGGTGGATTGTGGAATGGTGAACTGTGGATGGTGGACTGTTGGAAGGTGGATTGTTGGATGGTGGATGGTGGGATGGTGGATGGCGGATTGTTGGAAGTTGGACGATGGATGGTACATTGTGGGATGTTTGATGGTGGGAAGGTGTATGGTGGATAGTTGGAAGGAAGATGGTGGATGGTGGATGGTGGATTGTGGGATGGTGGATGTTGGATTTTGGATGGTGGATTGTGGTGTTATCGATTTATCAATAAGTAGAAGTAATTGTGTTTGATTTAACAGAAATATAGAATCATAAGAAATATTTAGTAAAAATTTTTATTTGTTGTATTTTATATTAGCAACCGGCTGCTACTTTAAAAATCCCCTATACAGCCCCATACCAAGGCCGAAGAGATTGGTCATAATCATCTAGTAGAAACGTTTTGAACCTAGGTAACCAAACACAAACTGATTTGTAAGTTGATTTATAATATATATACCGGACCAGGAGAATACAAGTAGTTGTCAAAGTCTAGGATTAATGGGAACTGGGGGAAACAACCGTAACAGCTTACAAGTACCTGCCAAGGAAACTGTGTCCTTGGGAATTATGTTTGTGTATGAAACTGTGTCCTTGGAAATTATGTTTGTGTATGAAACTGTGTCCTTGGAAATTGTATATGAGTAAGTTCTATATAAGATGTGTGAAAAGCTGCGAAAGCTGCGCAGGGTTGGGCTAGAGGATCCTTGTGTATTGGAAGCCTAGCCTCTGCCCATAAGACATAAGCAAAAGCTATTGCGGGGTTGGACAATTGTGGATTGGGAAACAAGAGAACCTATATGCTATAGCATTCTCAAAGGAAGTGCCTCTAACAAGACGTTAGAAGTTTTAAATGTGTTATATTGTAAAATTGTTTATTTCTTCAGTAGAGTATTGTATAAGAATTGAGAATTGTATAATATCGTGTTTTATATCTTTGTATATAGTAACAGTTGTGGAAAGGTGTGAGTGTGTTTGTAAGTTTGAGACGTGCAATTGAGCACGAAGCGAGTGCGGAGTTCGGATCCGCGGTTCTGTTATCCCATGAGGGGTGCAGCCAGAGAAGAACGGAGTGACAGATTTGAGTGATTGATTGTATACTGTACTGTAAAGTGATTTATGATGGCATCTAAGCTGACTCATTTGTTTAAAAGTAAAAGCATGGGTAATCTGGCTGCAAATGATAAAGTTCCGAAAACTTCCCCATTAGGATATTTGTTAGCACGTTGGGGAGATTTGCATGATGATTTGCGAAAGAGTCAGATGATTGAATATTGTAATCAGTGGTGGCCTCTCTATACTTTGGATGATCAGGTGTAATGGTTTAGCCCCTGCCGGGGTCTGAGACCACACGGCCACTGCCCCTCCTCCACAAAGGGAGTGAAATATAAAGCCCCAAGACTGAGATAAGAAAGGTTTAATACAACAGTGCAACAGCAACACAGCAAACAACAACAATAACAATAACAGTAATAGTGATAGCAATGAACAGAGCAAAATATCTACCAATACAGCAGTGAGAGGACCAGATGTACAAAGCCACACGCCCCGCGCTCTCACACCAGGATGTGACGTCCACATGGGATCTGAATAACCCGGCTAGAGCTCCCCACCACTGCTGGGGAAACTTAACCCTATCCTGGCTAAACCAGGACATCAGGAAAAATGGCCTATGAATGGGACACTGAATTATAACACCATTCTGCAGTTAATGCTGTTCTGTAGAAGGGAAGGGAAATGGAGTGAAGTGCCATATGTTGATTTATTTTCCTATTTAAGACAGAGGAAAGATTGGCAGAAGGAATGTAAATTGATTAGTAGGGATAATTTAGTAATGGCTATGACTTCTGACGATAGAAAAGTGAAAAAGTGTTGTTCAACATGAGCTTGGAAAAGATTGTTTAAAGAAAAGAATTGCTTCTGCTGAAAAGGATGAAGGGCCAGAATTAGATATATCCCCTCCGCGGAGAGAAAGGCATCGGCGGGGAGAATATAGGGAACAGGTGGAGGAACCAGAGAGAAGTGGAATAGAGGATGTGGAGGAAGGGCCGTCTGAGATTGTAATTCATACTCCTGTCTCCCGAAGAACTCGGCAGCAGGTGCAAACAATAGCTCCTCTACGGCAGGGCGTTGGTAATGATGGGCCAGTGTATGTGAAAGTGCCTTTTTCAGTTACGGATTTGATGGCTTGGAAGCAGGCAGCAGGTATATATAGAGAAGATCTTGAAAGAGTAGGCAGAGTGGTAGATACTATAATCAGAACGCAGAATCCGGATTGGAGTGATTTACAGGTGATCTTGGATAATTATAGTGGATGATACTGAAAAGCAGATGGTATTAAAGACTGGCAAAGCACAGACAGAAGTGGCTGTATTGAGTGGGACAACAGGTGGAACAGTAGAGCAGAATTTTCCATCTGGGGATCCGCAGTGGGATCCAAATAATGTAGAGCACAGAGAAAGACTGAGTCGGTATCAGAAATGGATTTTGTATGGAGTTAAACATGCCATGCCTAAGTCTCTGAATTGGTCTAAATTATATGAGGTGAGACAAGATAAGAATGAATCTCCCTCAATGTTTCTGGAGAGATTGAAGGAAGCTGCCCGAAAATATACTGATTTAAGAGTAGAAACGGAGGCGGCTCAGATACAATTGGCTTTGATTTTTATGGGACAATCGGCACCAGATATAAGAAAGAAACTCCAGAAACTTGAAAGAGAGGGTTCAAGGAGTTTGAATAAAATGCTAGAAGCAGCATGGAAAGTATATAACAACAGGGAAAAAGAGGAAAGGAAGACCAGAGAAAGTAGATTGTTGGCTGTAATGACAGGGACAGCAGGCAGAGGAAGGGGCAGAGGAAGAGGACAAGGAATTGGTGGAAGGGGAGGATTTATGAACTATGGTAATCAAAACTTTAATACCCCTTTAGGAGTGAATCAGTGTGCCTTTTGTAAACAAGAAGGACACTGGAAGAGAGACTGCCCAAGAAATGGGAATGCTCAGCAAGAAATAGCCAAATTGATGGTTTTAGATGACTGAAGGGGACCGGAGGGGAACCCAGCTGAACCTCTGGTTGTAATTAAGCTGGGAGATAAAGAAGTTAAATTTTTAGTAGATATGGGAGCAACATTTTCGGTATTGAATACTTGTAAAGGAAAAATTGGAACAAAACCAGCAAACATAATAGGAGCAACAGGGAAGGAGGAAAATAGGCCATTCCTGCAACCCCTGGATTTAAAGTTTGGAAATAAAATAATTACACATGAATTTTTGTATGTACCAGAATGTCCGATACCCTTGTTAGGAAGGGATTTGTTATCCAAATTAAATGCACAGATTGTTTTTGAAGAAGGAGAACTTTTCTTGAAAATACCTGAATCAAAACCAGGAGAAATCCTGATGATACAGGAAAAAGTGAAAAAGCAGGAAATTCCACCAGAGGTGGATTCTGCAGTGATTCCTACAGTATGGGAAACAGATATTCCTGGCAAATCAAAATTGGCAGAGCCTGTGAAAATAGATTTAAAAGAAGGTGCAGGGACAGTAAAAATTAAGCAATATCCAATCAAACCAGAAGTTAGACAGGAGCTGAAGAAATTAATTGATAAATTTTTGGAGTACAAAATTTTAGAAGAATGTGAATCTGAGTATAATACTCCTATTCTACCAGTTCGAAAACCCTCGGGTGAATATAGGTTAGTGCAAGACTTGAGAGCAGTAAATCAAATAGTCAAGGACATATATCCTGTGGTGGCAAATCCTTATACATTGTTAACAGCGTTAAAGGAGCCTCATCAGTGGTTTACAGTGCTTGATTTAAAAGATGCTTTCTTTTGTATACTTTTGGAGAAAGAAAGCAGAAAATTGTTTGCTTTTGAGTGGGAAAATCCACAAACAGGACGAAAAATGCAGTTGACATGGACAAGACTACCCCAAGGATTTAAAAATAGCCCAACGATTTTTGGAAATCAGCTGGCAAAAGAGCTTGAAATCTGGAAACAGGACAAACCAAGGCCTGGACATTTACAATATGTGGATGACATACTGATTGCCACAGAAGAAAGATTTACCTGCATACAGGTAACAATAGACCTTTTAAATTTTCTGGGACTGAATGGGTACAAGGTATCTCGGAAGAAAGCCCAAATAGCCTGCCAGACCGTGATTTATCTGGGCTTTGAAATTTCAAAAGGGCAGCGACAATTAGGAGAAGATCGCAAAGAAACTATTTGTAGTATACCTGAGCCGAAAAATATTCATGAACTCAGAGCGTTCTTGGGAATGGCAGGGTGGTGTCGCCTTTGGATCATGAACTACGGTCTAATAGCCAAACATTGTATGAGGCCCAGAAAAACTTTCCTTTTGTATGGGGCCCACAACAGCAAAAGGCTTTTATGGAATTAAAACACGCCTTAATGTCTGCACCTGCTTTAGGACTTTCGGATTTAACCAAAGATTTTCAGTTGTTTGTCCATGAGAGACAACGTCTGGCGTTGGGTGTGCTGACTCAGCGAATAGGAAGCTGGAAACAACCAGTCGGATACTTCTCCAAACAACTGGACACAGTGAGTAAAGGGTGGCCAAACTGCCTTCGAGCAGTGACTGCAACCGTGATGCTCATACAAGAAGCTTGGAAATTGACTTTGGAAGAACAATAACAGTCTATGTCCCACACATGGTGATAACTGTTTTAGAACAAAAGGGGGGACATTGGCTGTCTCCGAGCCGAATGATGAAGTACCAGGTAGTACTGACTGAACAAGATGATGTGATTTTAAAAACAACTAACGTGGTAAATCCGGCAGTGTTTTTAAGTTCCACACAGGAAGAAGGACAACTGGAACATGACTGCTTGGCCACTATTGAGTATGTTTATGCCAGTCGAGAAGATTTGAAGGACGTACCATTGGAGCGACCAGACTGGGAACTGTATACAGATGGCAGCAGCTTTATGGAGCAAGGGGTCTGATACGCTGGGTATGCGGTAACAACAGACACCACAGTTATAGAACCAAAGGCATTGATGGGTACCACATCAGCTCAGAAAGCAGAACTTATTGCTTTAATTCGTGCCCTAGAACTAAGTGAAAAGAAGAAAGTAAATATTTGGACAGACTCAAAGTATGCTTTTGGGGTAGTACATGTCCATGGAGCTTTGTGGAAAGAAAGAGGATTATTGCCCTCTCAGGGATCAAATATTAAGCATCAAAATGAAATCTTACAATTATTACAAGCAGTTCAAAAACCAGATCAAGTAGCAATCATGCACTGTAGAGCACATCAAATTGGGAACACAAAAGAAATTGTTGGAAATAATTTGGCCGACCGAATGTCAAGGAAAATAGCAAAGGAACGAGCATTCCAAATGGCATTAATTCCCTCCAAGACAGTAACCCTTCCTAGAGAAAAGCCAAAATATTCGGTGGAAGATGAGAAATTAGGTCAATTTTTGAATGCCAAGAAAAATATAGCTGGATGGTGGATAACTCCTCATGGGTGAGTAGTAGTTCCACCTTTGTTAATGAGAGAAATAATGCAAACCAAACATCAAGAATGTCATTGGGGAGCAGAAGCTCTAGTAACATCTTTACAAAAACAAGTTATATCAGTGAAAATGATGGACATGGCTAAATTAATAACTGCAAAATGTGAAGTATGTTTGAAAAATAATCCAGTAATCAAGAAAAGAGTTCAGATGGGTAGGTCAAAATCTGGTACGGAGCCTGGAGATTATTGGCAAGTAGATTTTTCAGAATTACCTAGACAAAATGGGTATCGATACATCTTGGTGGGGGTTGATACTTTTACAGGATGGCCAGAAGCTTTTCCCTGTCGCACCACACAAGCAAAAGAAGTAGTAAAGTGGTTGCTATGAGAAATAATTCCAAGGTTTGGAGTTCCTATTGGAATTTCTTCTGACAGAGGTCCACACTTTGTTGCAGAAGTAGTTCAAAATGTTAGCAAAATTTTGGGTATCACTTGGGATTTGCATACTTCATGGAGGCCACAATCCAGTGGGAAAGTAGAAAGAATGAATCAAACTTTAAAGAGACAAATGAGTAAAATCTGTCAAGAAACTAATTAAAATGGCCTCAAGCGCTTCCATTGGCATTGTTACGAATTAGAGTACAACCAAAGAGTGGAACCTCAGTCAGTCCTTATGAATTATTGTATGGGAAACCTTATGAATCCCCAGAACCAAATCCAAACATGCATGTGAAAGAGAAACAAGATGTGTATAACTATTTACTTTCCTTAGGAAAAACTTTGACTGCAATTTGGAGCGAAATACTGTGGAACAGACCATTATCCCTTGAAAATCCTGTGCATGACTTTCAACCAGGAGACTATGTCTATGTGAAGACGTGGACTTCCGAACCTCTGCAAGAACGCTGGAAGGGACCTTTCCAGATCCTGTTAACCACCTTTACGGCTATCAAGATTGCAGAGTCAGATGCTTGGATACACTACACCCGGGTGAAGAAGGCGCCCACTTCATGGAAGATTATTAGCCGTGACCCAAAGACTTTAAAACTGACTCTGAAACATGTCTAATTTTTCATATCAGTTTGTGATTATTCTCTTTGTGTTAGCTCGGCAGGTGACACTGGTGTGGACTGATTCGGTGGTGAGAAACAAAAGACAACAAGACACAGAACAATTGATCAACATTCCCAAAGAAATGTCTGAGGAAGATTTGATGTTAGGATTGATTAAGGGATTTGCCAATTTGCAGAATGTTACACAGATTACTGCTTGTTTACCAACACCAAGAGCAGTAGGTGAATCTATTCCTTGGGGAATTTTAACCATGAATTTGACCAACCTGGAACATAAAAGCGAGACTACTTATTGCAAACAAAAGCCAGTGACTCAATGGTATGAACAGGTGAAGGTTATCAGAAAACAATGGAAATCACCAGGAAAAAATCAGACTGTGAGAAACTACTGAATTATGACTTTATAACAGGGTCTCATCCTAGCGCTTTGGCTCGGGTTCTCCTCCCAGGAGGCCCAAACCCTGATTTAGGATGGTGTTCATATGATGAACAGATTAAAAACAATGTGAGCAGAAGCATCATGGAATGGCAGTGTAACAAAACTGGCCAAAGTACACGAAACCAGGCACAGTGGGATTCTGTATGGTCTATGTCCATATTCTCTCAGTTTCAGTACATGGCTAGAACTCCCTGGTGTTTTACTTGGGACAGTACTTGGATTAAAGGTGCATTCGCAATTCTTCCTTCAGTAGTAGATAAAGGTACTACACGAATGGAAAAGGAACATGTAGTACCATGGTGGAAGTGTGAAAAGGTATATGATTGCAGCAATGCAGACCCAATAATTCAAAGAATTCCTCCCTTAGCAGCTGCTCTGAAGTTTGGGTGTTACTGTCGAGGTTTTCATAATAACCTCACTTTGACAAGTATATTTACACCCAGGAGAGGATACTCTTTTAGTTGTCAGAAATCTACCATTCAGAGTCCAGGACATTTAGTTTGGGCATTAAGTGATGGAACCTGGACAACTCACTTACCAGTAGACGGTAAGGTGAAACAAGTTACTTTGGGTCTGCCAACACTGTGTCCAATTTGGAAGAAATCGCCATTCAAAGGACCCTTAGAAAATTTAAAATTAAAACGAACCAAGAGGTCTGAGACAGATGATGACACATGGAATGAACCATCAACAGGAGTGAAAATTGGCTGGGCCTTAGAGTCCCTTTTGAACCCAATACTTCATCTAGAAACAGGGAATGGCTCTATCAGTTAACAGGACAAGTAGAAAAGTTAGCCAACGTCACAATGAAAGGATTTAAAGAATTAAATGTTCAATTACAGGCAACTTCCTGAATGACACTCCAGAATAGGATGGCATTAGATATGCTTCTGCTAAAGGAGCATGGAGTGTGTGGATATCTCAAGGATAGCTTAGATCATTGCTGCATTCATATCGCTAATGTCACTCAGGATGTAGAGCATGATCTAGATCTCTTAGGCAAAATTGAAAAAGAAAGAGAAACAATTCAAGACGATATGTCCGAAGATTGGCTGGGAAAAATTTTTAGTGGATTAGGATGGAACCTGAGCTCTTGGCTGAAATCCCTAATCAAGACCTTGGTTTTGCTGTTAATTGTCTTTGTGATGATCATGTTAATTTATGCCTGTCTTAAAAGACAGTTTACTAATAGACTTGCAGCACACCGAAAGATTATGAGAGAAGTACTGCGTATGCCACCCGAATACAGTCCACCACCAAAATATGGTGAAACAAATATTAACTTTGAAAATGAAAATGAATAAAACGTGAAAGTATTGAAATAATTTTCAGCACTTTCAAAGGGGGGAAATGTTATTGATTTATCAATAAGTAGAAGTAATTGTGTTTGATTTAACAGAAATATAGAATCATAAGAAATATTTAGTAAAAATTTTTATTTGTTGTATTTTATATTAGCAACCGGCTGCTACTTTAAAAATCCCCTATACAGCCCCATACCAAGGCCGAAGAGATTGGTCATAATCATCTAGTAGAAACGTTTTGAACCTAGGTAACCAAACACAAACTGATTTGTAAGTTGATTTATAATATATATACAGGACCAGGAGAATACAAGTAGTTGTCAAAGTCTAGGATTAACGGGAACTGGGGGAAACAACCGTAACAGCTTACAAGTACCTGCCAAGGAAACTGTGTCCTTGGGAATTATGTTTGTGTATGAAACTGTGTCCTTGGAAATTATGTTTATGTATGAAACTGTGTCCTTGGAAATTGTATATGAGTAAGTTCTATATAAGATGTGTGATTTTAGTGCTTGGTACGCGCTGTTGGTGAGAATACTCCCCTGCACGTCCGGCCGTCAATAAAGAAGTGTCTGCTTATCTGCATCAAATTGGTGTTGATAAGTTCTTTAGTCCGGATTTTCGGCAACAGTGGGATGGTGGATGGTGCATGGTGGCAAGTGGATGGTTGATGGTGGATGGTGGATTGTTGGAAGGAGGATGGTGGATTGTGGGAAGCTGCACAATGGATTTGTGGATTGTGCGATGGTAGATGGTTGATGGTGGATTGTTGGATGGTGGATTGTGGATGGTTGGAAGGTGGGTGGTGGATGGTAGATGATGGGAAGGTGGATGGTGGATAGTGAGTATTGGATTGTGGGATGGTGGAGGGTGGATGGGGAATGCTGGATGGTGGGAAGTTTGATGGTGGAATTTTGTGAAGGAGGATGGTGGATGGTGGGAAGCTGGATGGTGGATTGTGGATTGTGGGATGGTGGATGGTGTGAAGGTGGTTGGTGGATGGTGTGTTGGGGGAAGGTGGATGATGGATTGTGGATGTTGGATTAGGGGAAGGAGGATGGTGGATCTGGATGGCGGATGGTGGGAAGCTTGATGGTGGATTGTGGGATGTTGGAAGGTGGATGGTGTGAAGGTGGTTGGTGGATGGTTAATTGTGGGTAGGTGTATGGTGGATGATGAATCATGGGAAGGTGGATAATGGATGTTGGATGTTGGATTGTGGGATGTTGGGTTGCTTATGGTGGGAAGACTGTTTCTTCACAATTCGTTTACATGAAAAGGATACCCAGCGATTTGCATTTACTTTACCTGCCATAAATAGAGGGGTGCCTGCCATGCGCTTTGAGTGGACTGTTTTGCTCCAGGGTATGAAAAATAGCCCAACCCTGTGCCAATTATTTGTAGACTCTGTCCTTCAAAGGGTACGCTCAGCATGGGTGGATACAGTGATCTACCACTACATGGATGACATTCTGTTTGCCCAACAAACTCCCTTTACTGAACAGCAAGAACAATTTTTGCAGCGACAACTGCAATTACACTCACTTGTCGTTGCTACTGAAAAAATACAGCGAGCCCCAGCCTGGAAATATTTGGGCTGGACGATCACTGAGACACACATCTCCCCTCAAAAACTTGTTATTCATACAGAAATTACCACACTCGCTGATGCCCAGAAATTATTAGGAGACCTTCAGTGGCTCAGGCCAATTGTAGGCATAGACAATGATCAATTAGAAAGTCTGCGTCCCTTGTTAAAGGGCACTGACCCCGCTCAGACAGTGCAGTTGTCAATGGATCAGCGACGAACCATTAAGGACATTACAGAACAAATTACCTCTCGAGCAGTGGATTGAGTGGATCCCGACTACCCTATAGATCTCACTGTTTTAAGTGGTGTTCGGCAATTTATAGGTGCATTGACTCAATGCAAAAAGAAAAAGGGGGAGAGTCAGATAGCAGTTTTGGAATGGATATTTACAACAATACAGCCAGCAACAACCTGCAGAAGAAAATTTCAAATTTAGCAGAATTAATACAGAAAGGCAGAACGCGGCTACTACAGATAACAGGGAATGAACCAGGAGCAATTTATGTTCCGATCCGGAGGAAGGATCTGGATTGGTATTTGCATCATTCGCCAGAACTACAGATGAGCTTGCTGTCCAGCTCGGCAGATTTGAAGTTTGAATTGAAGTTTGAATCCCTGAAGGCTCCGACATTAAAGTGGATGAGCCTGCATGCGTGGATGGAGATGCCAAATATAAGTGAAAAGCCGCTCCAGGATGCAATTACAGTTTACACTGATGCTGGGAAACGATCACGACGTGCAGCAGCCACCTGGAATGAGGATGGACAGTGGAAACACCAGCTATTGGAAGCACATCCAGAGGACTCCCTGCAGACACTGGAATTAGCTGCAGTGGTCTGGACCTGTGGCCAATGGATCAATAAAAGATTGAATATCGTCACAGATTCCCTGTATGTTGCCGGCGTGGTGAATCGTATAGAAGGAGCAAGAATACGAGACATAGGGAACAAAAGACTCTTTGAGTTGTTGCGACAGTTGCAATCGGCAATCGCGCAGCGGACAGAGTCGTACTGCATCATTCACATTAGGAGTCACAAATGGACTGATGGTTTAGGGGAAGGTAATGCCAGAGCGGACCAGTTGGTTTCTGTGGCCGCTCCTGTAAGTGACTTTATCAAAGCAAAGGAGTCGCATGATACATTTCACCAGAATGCTCGAGGACTGCATCGCCAATTTAGTATCTCAATGGAAGAGGCTCGTGGCATTGTTCAGGCATGTGATACCTGTGGTCAACATGGACCAGGACTAGGGATTGGTGTGAATCCAAGAGGTTTGGGTCCCTGTGAACTGTGGCAAATGGACGTTATCCACGTTAATGAATTTGGGCGGTTAAAATATGTACATGTTACCATTGATACTTATAGTAGATACATATGGGTTACTCCTCAGACAGGGGAAAAAGCGTTACATGTAACACGTCATCTCACCAGTTGTTTTGCTGTTATGGGGGTCCCCAATGCTATAAAAACTGATAATGGGCCTGCATATTGTAGTGAGAAAGTTAGAAAATTCTGTCAGCTATGGGGTGTAAAACACTTGACAGGGATACCACATTCACCCACAGGTCAAGCTGTGGTAGAGCGGGCCAACCAAACCTTGAAACGTTACCTGCAAAAGTTTAAGGACATTGCTGATGTAGCAGAACGGGTGTTGAGAACTGTTTTCGTACTAAACCACTTGTGTATTTTCTCTGACCAGGAATTTCCTCCTGCGATGATACATGGGGGAGCAGTACTTGAAAAGGAAAGGGAACCTATGTATGTGATGTATAAAGAACCAGAAACAGGAATGTGGAGAGGGCCGGCGGAGGTGAAGTATCTAGGGAGAGGTTACATGTGTGTCGTTACAGGAAAAGGTCTTCTTTGGGTTCCTGCCAGATTCACGAAGCCCACCTTGAAGAGGAGCCCTGAGGAGAGCGCTGATCCTGCGACTGTTAATGAACACACTGACCCGGAAGCCCACCACCTGTCCCTTCTGTTTTAAGTGTGAACCTGTTGTAAAGAGTGTGGAAAGCGGGTTTGGAAAAGAGATAGTAATAAAAGAAGTAGGTGTGAGTACTGTGTATTCGAAGCGGTACACGTGGCTGACTCTCTTCTTTCATTGCTATCTAAGACTCATGAAAATAGACCTGACAGGTTGGCATCTGCTTATCAGAGCCTGTTAGAGGACCAGCGAAATCAACGAACAACAGGTGAAGTTCTTAGTGTAGAATGCTCAAGGGACATTTTGGTGCCAACTGTGTGGTCAGTGCCTGAAGGACAATGGCAACAGACCAAAGAGCGCTGTATGAAGCGTTTCAGACAGAAACTGGAAAGGAAAGGAAAAAAATGGTGATTATGGTATGGCTAATTGTGGGAATAGTGAATGGTATTGAAGCTGTACTCAAGGTTGATGTCCGTTCTAACATGTGGGTGACCTGGGCTAATCAGACGGGACAGAATGCTTTCTGTCTCAGCCTACAATCTGCTGCTGATCCTTTCCGAACATGTCTGATCGGTTTTCCCTATTTTGACCCTGCTGATTTCGTAGGTTATGTTAGATTGACCGGTGTAACACGCTGGAATAGCACTAAAGTGGTTCAAAGTTGCCAGAGTCAGTATATGACAGGCATTTGTAAAGGCGTGACTGTGGGAAGGTGCACTCGTGAGCAAATTAATCACAAGTGCATGAAGGAAGCATGGGCCCAGCACCAGGGCTTGCTCATAAATTCTCTAAATAGATCATCTCGACTTCCCCTGCAAGAATTGGAATTGAAGGGTTCTATGCCCGCAGGTAGGCAAAATGAGACACGAATCCCATGGGGTTGTATTTTCTTGGCAAAATACCTTCCACAGCCAGGCTTAACTCCTTATCGACTATTCAATTCTAGTGGGTATGCAACCAATGTAACTCCAGCCTGGCCCCCCTTCTCTGCTTGGGGTAATTACTGCCACAAGATAGATGGCGACCCAGGTGCAAGACTAGACATTAACGGAATGGGCATTTGGAACAATGGCTCCGCCAAACAACTACCCCCGGGGTACTTTTTGGTCTGTGGGGATCGTGCCTGGGGTGGCATTCCACAACATGCCGCTGGGGGTCCATGCTATCTTGGCAAGTTAACATTGTTCGCACCCTCCATACACCAGATACAAGCTCATAAGCGATCACAGCGGTCACTGGCAGGCTTGAGTAGTAACTGCAAGGACGATGTAGAGTTGTGGTCACGTACAGAGATCTTTTTTGCTTCACTGCTTACGCCTGGGATTGCTGTTTCTAATGCCTTAGTAAACTTAGAAAAGCTTGCTTGTTGGAGTATTAAGCAATTTAACCTTACTTCTGAGATTATTTCAGCCCTCTTACAGATGTGGATAGCATAAGACACGCCGTGTTGCAGAACCGAGCAGCTATTGACTTCTTGTTGTTGGCCCAAGGACATGGTTGTGAGGACTTTGACGGCATGTGCTGCATGAACCTTTCGGATCATTCTGAGTCCATCCACAAGGCCCTGATGATACTGAAACAGAACATGGAGCACATCAAGCAACACCACGGTGGCCTAGATGAATGGTTTCAAGAACTGTTTCAAGGATGGGGTCTGTTGGGATGGGCCGGAAGCTTAATCAAGGAGCTGTTACGCCTTGTTATCTTTGTTGTGATTATTTTGTCAATTTTGTTTTTATGCTTGTCTTGTATTAAGCGCTGTTTTGTAGATATAAGCAAAAGGGGTTTAGTAGTCCAAAAAGAAAAAGGGGGAATTGTTGGGCAATGGCTTAAGGAACAGGGACATGAATCCCTGGATGACTTGATCACTGGCGTTTAGCATGACTAGACCTCACTAGGCCTCAGCTAGCATAAGCGAGACATGTAGGGAGTATCAGCAAGTACACAGTGACCTTGCTGGGGTGATAAATAACTTTTAGGGCAGAAAGCCAGTGAAAAGGGAGTATGGAGCAAGACGTGCAAAACGTGCGAGACGTGCAGCTGCAGCGGGGTAGGGGTAGTGTGATGTAATTCTTAAGATATAACCAATTAGGGTTCAATACGTATGCATAATTAAGATAGAAAAGTATAAAAGAAGTTGTGTACTAAAAATAAAGCTGAAGCCTGCTTATCATCCACATTGGATTTTTGCCTTGCTTCCTCCGCTTGTCGCAAAAACCAAATTACCTTTTTCGGTTCCTGTCATCAACCACACAGAGCCCATGAAATGCTATCAGTGGAAAGTGTTACCTCAAGGCATGAAAAATTCTCCCACAATTTGTCAATGGTTTGTAGCTCAGGCACTCTCAGGCCTGCGAGAACAATACCCTGATTCTTATTGTTATCACTATATGGATGATATTCTTCTTGCAGTACCTGACCCGACCCAGTTGGATGACATGGAACAATCAGCATTATGTCATCTTAAACAATATGGGTTGGTTGTGGCTCCAGAAAAGGTTCAATGTACAAGTCCTTGCTTATACCTAGGTGCAAAAATATTGGATCCGCAGGCAGTAACGCTGAATAGGGAAGTAAAAAATCTCAATGACATCCAAAAGCTATTGGGAGCAATTAATCGGGTTAGGCCCTATTTAGGATTGACATCTTCTCAATTGAGCCCCCTAATGGAATTATTGAAAGGGGATTCTAATATTTGTGCACCGAGACAGTTAACCAAGGAAGCACATCAGGTAGTCAATGATGTAGAAAAAGCAATACAGAACAAATATATTTATTGCCTGGAACTAACAGAAGTTGTGCAAGTTTTTGTTTTAACAGATCACACGATGCCGTATGCATTACTTTGCCAATGGAATGAAACCTGGGCGGATCCTTTACATGTGCTGGAATGGATGTTCTTACCCTATCGATTCAAAAAGACAGCACCTGGTATTTTTGAATTGGTGGCTCACTTGATATTAAAACACAGGCCAGTTGCCTTGAACTTGTGGGATGGGATCCAGCAACCATTGTTATTCCAATTCAAGCTGAATATTTTGAGTGGTGCCTAGGAAATAACATGGTACTGCAATCTGCATTGGCAGACTTTCAAGGACAAATAAAATACCACCTCCCCAGCCACCCAGTGTTGAAACTGGTGCGTGAAATTTCGATTGGGAACAAACGACTACATTCCACGAAGCCAGTGGAGGGGTTAACTGTGTTTACAGATGGATCAGGAAAAACAGGAAAGGCAGCAGTAACGTGGTTTGTGAATGGTGAGTGGCACAATATTGTCACAGAACAGCAAGGGTCACCGCAGATTGTAGAACTTAGAGCGGTAACCGAGGCCTTCCACAAATTTACAGAACCTTTTAATTTGGTTACAGATTCTGTTTATGTTGCAGGATTGGTTCAGCAGTTAGAAAAAGCAATCATCAAACAGGTGTTGAAGAATTGTTTCATTTGTTATGGTTCCTGTGGGAATTGATCCAAAAACATGAGAACCCCTATTCTGTGTTGCACGTTCGTAGTCACAGTACCCTACTAGGATTTTTAGCAGAAGGCAATGCAGGGGCTGACAGGCTTGTGTCTGTAGCCGTGGTGCCAAATACCCTGCAACAAGCCCAATCATCACATCAATTTTTTCATCAAGGTGCCAGAGCATTACAAAGACAGTTTCATCTTACAGCTGCAGAGGCAAGAGCCATTGTAGCATCATGTCCTGATTGTCGGGGACAGCAAGTGCCGTATTCTTATGGGGTGAACCCCAGGGGTTACAGGCGTTGCAAATCTGGCAAACAGACGTTACACACATTGCAGAATTTGGAAGGTTGAAGTATGTACATGTTTCCATTGATACTTTTTCACATGCAATGTTTGCCTCCGCACATGCGGGGGAAAAAGCCAGAGATGCCATTTGACATTGGCAAAAGGCGTTTTCTGTTTTGGGTGTCCCTGAAGCAGTAAAAACTGACAACAGCCCTGCATATGTCTCCAGAAAGGTTCGGGAATTTCTACATTAGATGGGGGACTTCAACATATTACTGGCATCCCACATTCCCCTACGGGACAGGCAATTGTTGAACATGCCCACGGTACCCTAAAACACCTGCTTCAAAAACAGAAAGGGGGAATGGAAGGGGAGCCCCCAGGGGCTCAGATGGCAAAGGCCATTTATGTATTAAACTTTTTTACCATGCCCAAGCAAGGATTGGGCCCTCCCATTGAGAGACATTTTGCCTCTTTTTCTTCAATTCAGGAGGTCCATGGAACTGCCTTGGTGCATGTTAAGGATTTACAGACGGGACAATGATCTCAGCCTTATAACCTAGTTACCTGGGACAGGGGTATTCTTGTGTCTCCACAGAACATGGGCTGCGTTGGTACCCTGCTCGTTGTATTCGCCCTGATATGGCTTGTTGACTGATGTTGATAGTGTTAGGCATGCTACATTACAAAATACAGCTGCAATAGATTTTTTGTTAATTGCCCAAGGACGTGGTTGTGAAGACTTTGAGGGAATGTGTTGTATGAATTTGTCAGATAGCTCAGAATCAATACATAAAACTGTCCATCTTCTGAAAGAAGGAGTAAAGAAGTTACAGGCAAATGATGGATGGGATTGGTTGAATAACTTGTTTAAAGGATGGGGACTATCAGGGTGTCCCGATCCAATATCGGGGCGGGTTCTTAAACGATCCCGAGAGTGAGATTAAGACACAAACGAGGTCAGATGCCGTACAATCTGGTGAACTTTATTTTCTAACAAACAACTGACAATAGCGATAGGACAGAGAGAAATAGAAAGGGAACGTTGGAATCCCTAAGCAAGAAAACGGTAGGGATGCAACTAATTACCGCCACCACCAGGGATCCCGCGATGTTCCGTAGGCTCGGCCACGGGGCAGGTCGTGGTGCTCCCAATTCCGCCGACGTCCCGGGTCCCAGTAACAGGTGCCAAAGATGGTAGGTCCACGAGAGGAGCACGCAGTCCTTTTATTGTCCCAATCCCCGCCGTTTCCACAAAAGATCTGCCCATTTCCACAGAACTCATAATTATGTGCCGCCCCGTGGTCTCCTATGCGCACATGCCCAGGTGTCCATGGTGGTTGTGCTGGCGGGGGGGGGGTGGGGTCGACCTGTGATGTCTTCCTTGCCCCACACCCGGCTTGTGCGCAGGTGCAGCTTGGCAGGCACGGCCAAGACTGCCGCTGTTCTCGCTCGGAGCAGATGTCGTGGTTTTGTCGGGGACTCGGCGTCTCCTCCAAAGCGTACTCCTCTAGAACAACAGGATGCTGGGGGCGGGAAGTGGTGGTCGCAGAGCAGCAATATTGAGACAAACAAATGTCTAACACAGTTCCTCACACAGGGTGATTGTTATCTTTGATAAAAACTGGATTGTTGGTTTTGTTCATCATTGTAGTTGTGTTATTAATGTTACCATGTCGTGTCTCTATTGTAAAGGGCCCTGCAGCAGACGGCACAAGCAATTTTTGTAGCACAAATACAAAAAGGGGGAATTATGGGAGACCTCGGCTGGTCCGAGGGATCAGAAGGTAAGTTTGATATTGACATTGAGCAGATAACTGTGTACCTTTAAGAGGTTTGAAAGTCCCAAGAAGAGCTGAGTAAACAACAGTAAGGAACTACCAGACCGGAACTGCCTGACCACAAGGAAAGGAAGGTTATTGAGGTTGCAACAGAGAAGAAATCATGAACTGTTAGTCTCTAATCAAACAAATCATATATGGACACATACTCTTAATAAAGTTATAAAAAGGCTTGTTAGAACAATAAAGTAGCCATTTTGCACAATTCGGTTTTTGTTGTGTCTGTCTCAACAGCGACAGATGATGGATGGTGGATGGTGTGTTTTGGGATGGTGGATGGTTGATGGTGGATGGTGGACGGTGAATGGTGGGAAGGTGGATGATGGATGGTGGGTTGTGGGATGGAGTATGGTGGATTGTGGGATGGTAGAGGGTGGATGTTTGGAAGGTGGATGGTGTATTGTGTGTTATGGTGAATTTTGGGTGGTGGATAGTAAACTCTGGGATGGTGGAGGGTTGATGGGTGATGCTGGATGGTGGGAAGTTGTATGGTACATTTTGGGAAGGTGGATGGTGGATTGCGGGATGGTGGATTGTGTATGGTGGGAAGATTGATGGTGCATGTTGAATGTTGTATTTTTGGATGGGTGGAAGGAGGATGGTGGATGGTGGATTGAGGGATGGTGAATGGTGGATGGTTGAAAGGTGGATGGTGGATGATGGATAGTGGACAGCGGATTGTGGCATGGTGGAGGGTAGATGAGGGATGGTGGATTCTTGGAAGGAGGATGGTCAATGGTGGATTGTGAGATGGTGGATGGTGTGAAGGTGGTTGGATGGTGGGAAGCTGAATGGTGGATGGTGAATTGGTGGAGAGGTGGATGGTGGTTTGTGGTATGCTGGATGGTGGATGTTGGGAAGCTGAATGTTGGATTGTGGATTGTGGGATAGCAGATGGTGAATGGTGGATTGTGGGGAGGTGGATGGTGGATG
>JADKXW010020478.1:0-12647 GCA_017315185.1 Bubo scandiacus
TTGGACAGACTTCATGTGCCCAGCGAATGAGCCTTTGCTGGGATGACTGTCCCCTGAGAACAGACTCTCAGTGGGCTGCGGCACTGAAAACTGTCCCATAAGGTATCTGACAGCCCCTCAGGCACGGTAGAAAATCAAAATAAGGAAGGGTAGTGAGCACTGTCAGATGTGGACAGAACTTTTTAGATTTCTCTGGATGCTAACCAGTAGTAAGGTAGCTACAGAAATCCCTTCCTTTTCTTCCTCACTGCCAAGGTAAGTGCCTTACCAGCACTGACACTGGTGGCTCGTTGTGCACGGCTGGTTCATTACAGCACAGGATCAGCCTCTGAATCTCCTGGCTAAGGAACTTTTTAAAGCCAGTGTTAGCACCGTACTAGTGCCATACTGCTTGTAACAATTTTTTTGGTTTAGAAGCAACTACTAAGTAGTTTAGCAGTGTAAATTCTGTAGTTTATCACAGTTTAGGAAAAACAGTAAAGTAGCAAAAAATGTTTTCTTACACAGTCATCCGCTCCTTTACAGCCAGTTGAAGATGCAAATGTACCAGTTGTCAAGTTTGAATTTGATGGTGTTGAGGTAAGAATTTCACCTTTTTTCTTTAAGTGAGAAATATTTTTTCTTGCTTTGGAATAGGATAACTTCTCCAGGGTCCTGTGGCCATGCTATTTTACAAGGTTATTGGTACCTTAGAGTATATTTAGGAAACTGTAATTAAATGGCCTGACCACAGCCTGTCTCAGGAGAAGACGCTGCAGTAAAATGGGATCTGATAGGAAAATAAGCCCCCAGAGAGGCTGGCAGGCGGGGGGACATCAGTGACACCTCTTTCTAAAACTGTGCTGTAGAGCAGGGGAGCCTTCTTGAACAGCACTTATCTCCCAAGGACTGTGCAGAGTGGGAGCAGAGGCAGGGTCCTTGCTGACTCCCCCCAGCTCTGACCAGCTGGCTTTCTACAGAGGGATGGGTATGGGGTAGTTCACTGTGTGAATCATGTCAGCAGACTAAATGCTTTGTTGCAAATCAAAAATGAAGTGGTCATGAGACAAACAATCTGGAAAATGGCAAGTAAAAGTACTCATGTGACTCTGCCTGGGTTTGTCAGCTGCAGGAATCCTTGTATCTTGACTGCCTCTTATACGGTGACTGGAGACCTGCGTGCTGTAGTACCTGAGCAAGTCACTGCTTGGTACCACTCTCATGAAGTCACTTGTTCCGTGACCTTCTTGTGGCCTTTGTCTGGTGCAGACATTCACAGAATAACTTTCTTGCCTCAGACTGTGCTATGAACCAGACACTTCAGGATCAAAAGGACTTACTGCATAGAGAAAGTGCTCTCTCCTTTGCTGAAGTGTAGCTGAGGTGATTGAACTTACGCCTTAATTCTATGATTAATTTTAAGTTCCCTTTTAATGGAAATTCTAAGTTTAGAGTAATCTTTTTCAACTTAAAAACCCCTTCCTTTCCCTAGCTTGAAAAGAAAGGGGGTTTTGTAAATGAAGGGTTTTGTAAATAAAATATGGAACTTCTAGCAATTTTCTTGAGTTTTTTGGCAAATAGATCTCTTGGGAGATGTATCTATAGTCACATAGTTCTAAATACAAATGTTAACCACTCTTTTAGACTTGACTAACTGACCCCCACTGGTGTGCTGTTCACAAACAGTGCAGCATTCTAACTCATGGTTGGCAATTTTTTTCCTCTTAAGATTGATCTGGTGTTTACAAGACCGTCTGTGCAAACTGTTTCTGATAAGCTTGATCTCGGAGATGACTGGCAGCTGAGAAGCCTGGATAGGAGATGTGTATGAAGCTTAAATGGTGAGCGTATTTACACATCTTTAAGAAGAAAGTGTTACTGAAGTTGGTCTAGAATGCACATGACACAACTCCAGTTTTTGTACAAGCTGCATAAGCTGATCTCCTGTGTACTTGAGATCTGAGGAGGTGGCGAGTGGGTTTACATTTAGATGTTTCAAGGAGCTGTGTGTTTAGATAGAGCTGTATTTCATGTTTCTTGGATCAGGGTGTGTGCAGTGTTCCAGTTTGCCACAGAGACTGCTTCAGGTGAATAGGCAGAGCACTTGATAGAGAAGAATGTGTGGTACTTCACAAAAAAAATAAAGATATTTAAAATACCCAAAGCCTAACTTGCTCACTGTTTAATGGTGACTGGTTTGATTGTTCCTGGCTGTCGAAAGAAACCTGGATTTTGGAATCCTCTAGAAAGGCCTTATTAAAAATAGTTGGTGATAGTCTATAAACTGTGACAAAGCTGTTGAGGGCACCAGTTACCTGGGGGGATACTGAATGTGATGTGTAATCTGTAATTTTTAACGTACTACAAAGCGAGTAATCCACACTTGTTTTCATAGATCTGAACAATAAACTGTAAGCTATTGATCCAGCGTAGCATAAACCAGACCTGTACCTGTTACTGGGAACTTCTGTCCTTCAACTCTTTTCTTAGAGTTACCGATGAAATGCTGCATCTAGTGCCAAGTGAGGAGAACTTCCGGCTCACGCTCCGTGCGATTAAACTGCGGGCAAAACGTGAGTAAGGTGATTGTTGATGATCCTTAAACTTTTCAGAGGCACGTCATGCTGAAAAGACAAGACCATTAGAAGTACTTCAGCCATGGATAGCCATTTAAATGACAGTTTTCAAATGAAAACCGTTTTTTTTAGTTTAGATTCAAGGTCTGTCCACGGCGTAGAGTGGGTGTGTTTTTTAATGGGGGTAGAGTGGGGAGAAGAGGGGAGTGCCTGCAAGACAAGGTGCTTTACTGCTGATCAGGAACCTGACTGCAGATGATAAAAAAGCCAAGTTAAGTATAAAAGCTTGATCCATAAGGAATAAGAAAGTATTGTTTGCGCATGTGGCTAGAGCAAGTGCTAGAAGAATGGCAAAATTTTTTCTTAAGGGAAGTTGGAGTGAAGCAGTAGCTGTAGCAGTGTAGGCAAATTTCAGAGCAGCAGTATTTTGGGAAGTGGTGTGGTAATGATTCTTTTCTCATCACTGTTAAGGACCAACAGTTTTGGCCTCATTGCACTGCAGTAACAACTGACTTTGAGGCTGAAGTGTACTGAGATTGTGAAGTTGGTGCTGCAAATTTGAAGGAATATCCTTGGGTATTGAGAGACTGCAAGCTAACTGCAGTGTATCCGCTCTAGGACATGGCATTTACTCCAACCTGCTGGGAGTTCTTGGTGGGGTTTCCTGGGCAACGCTGGTAGCAAGCACATGTCCACTCTGTCCAAATGCTTTGGCTTCTGCTCTTGTGAACAAGTTCTTCTTATTTTTTTTCAAAATGGTAAGAGCTATTGTTTATTTTAATTTGCAGAAAGAAGTAACACTTCTAGAGGTAGTTCTTTATATAAGATTTACATTGACAACATCCAGTCCTACCCTGAACTGTGGCAGTTTTAGATGGACAGTTACTGGCTTTTCTTGTATAGGGAATGGGCAAATCCTGCATTGCTGACACAACCCAAAGACAGCAATCTTAATATACCACTATAGGACCCTAGGGTGTGTAAACATTGAATTCAGAAGCCTTTAAACTTTTTTCTAACCTAAGTTGATGCTAAGCACAATTGTTTTAACATCCCAGGTGAACCCCTCAGACCGGTGCCATGTAATGGGGACCCTCACCCCAGGCTCTCCACAGCAGAACTCTGCACACAAGGGATCTGCATCAACGCCAGCGGTAATGGGAGAGGAGTTCAAAGACGGTAAAGTCCTTCCCGTGCTTGTTAACTGGTTAAAAAGTATAATTCTTGCTATATGAAACCACATTATCTGAGTTGGTACCTAAGCACAATTCACAAGTGAAACGATCCTGCCAGCATAGCGCTTTTTGCCATCAAAATACTTGATCAGCAACAGTTCAGTGTTTCAAACAAGAACACATCAGACCAATTAAAAAGTGAAGAGGGAACACATATCTTGAAAGACAATGCCTGCAGAGGCAGTTAATTTGGAGGAAGGAGAGACTGGAAGAGATCTCCAGGCCCATCAAAAGGTGACTGAGCTCCATAGTGAGCAGTCAGGGGTTGGCTGGTAGCTTCCTCCTTTCTTTATTTCCCTTGGAAGGCTGTTGCAGAACACAAATCTTCACACAACCGAGCAACTAAATAGACGCTGCCCAACTTTGCCCAAACTTTAGATTGTAGAGCTTAGTTTTCTCAGGTGTGTTGGCTGCAGGGGTTGGGTAGGGGGTCTCCTGATGGAGGTGTGAGCTGTGGGAAATTCAGGCCTGTTGGGATACCACCATGTAGCAGCGGGTAGTGACGACAGGCAGGCGTCCTAAATGGGGTGGATTTATGGAGGAGCTGGAGAGGGCTGTGATAAGCCGAGAGGCTGGGAACCCCGTTGCTTCATCGGTTCTTACTGCTGGGTGCTGCGCATGTCCCAGGTGGCGTGATGGGGAGATGATGTGCAGCCTCCTCCCAGTTCAAAGCTAAATGTGGCCCTGCAAATCCCAGGTGGATCCCTTCCCCAGTGAAGCAGACAGCAGAAGGGAGCTTTCCTTGGGCTGCTTCTGCGTGCACCCCGATGTCCTTGGTGTAGTGTGAAACACTCACCCCAGTCTCTAGAGAGGAGCCAGGCGCCGAGCTGTTTGGCGCTTTTGAAGCCGGCCTGCTTCTAGGCATGCCCAGGAACAAGCGTTTCCCACAGCTGAGAAGCTTTGCTGGTTGAGATGGGGATTGCCCAAGTGAGGTGGCAGACAGGGAGAGTGCTGCTTCCAAAATTCTCCCTTCGGAGCTGGGGACCTGGCATCCTTTCATAACTCCAGCCTCCAGCTGTACATCGCTTCCCCAAGGCGCTTGAAATACATTGCTATCCATTTCCCTTCAAGCAGAACAAAGAGTAGTGCCAGGCATATGAAAAATCTTCTGAGGTGACACTACGTGCTTCCTTAGAAAAGATAAATATCTGTTCTAAGTAAGCGAGGTCTGTAGGTGGATTTACAAATCCGTTTTATAAAGCTGTCATATGCAAGTTGAGTATCATGTTATACGATGGTGTGCATTTCTTGAGCCTCCAGTTTCAATGTTCCTGATGGGGTTGGTGTAGCAAAGTAGCATCTTTTTGTCTGGGATTGAAAGAGCCTTTTTGTTTGAAGAGGAAGATAAGTCACCCAGACTGTTCCCTTCTACTCTGTGAACATGCGTTCCCCCTGACAAAGGTCATTTCAGGCTGAGGAGAAACAATTGATGGGAGCCAGTTTTAAGGTGGTGTTGAAACAGCTCAAACTGCAAATAGAAGCACAGAAAAATATTTAGGTTGGGCTGATTTCTGTATGAAGAATCTCCTCCAGGTCTATAAAGCAGGAAACAAAAATACTTGTAATGCTCTTTGTCTGTTCCAACATCCACTTGTGGCTGCTCTACAAATCCATGAATTGAAAACAAGAAACACCCAAGCTCAGAGGATCATGATACGCAGAATCTACATGACGGCTCTCAGCCACTCTCAGGAATTAGTTTGTAGTGACTGTGTTTAGAGAAGAGCTTGACTGGTTGTGGTTTCACAGCATACACAAGTCACATTCCATACTTATTTTGAGATCTGCAGTGCTTATAATTTGCATTAATGCAGTTCCCATTACTACCAAAACGATAGTATTTAGATGGGATCAGAAAAGTGCTTCATGAGCTTAATTTTGACTATTTGATACAAACCTTCTTCCAAAGTGAGAAGAGTAAGCAAGCTAGATGGGCAAAAATCAGGATAAAGAATTAGTTTAGATCAGACAACCAGCAGTATGAATTGAGAGGAAAGAGTAAAATCAAGTTTAGCTCTAAAGGCAGGGAAGCAGGATCCACACTGCAGTTCTTCCTCAAAGCCGTCTGTCTGGTATTGAGCTGGAAGTCTCCTCGCCCAGCAGGTTTGAACAACTGATGGAGACTCACACCGGAAGTTTTGCTCCACGTCCCTGACCTCATCTTTGCCAGCTGTCCGAGTTCCCAGCTGTTACTGCGCCATGCAGTTGGCTGAGCTGTGATCAACAGCTCTGTCTGATGAGGGAGCACAGGCAGGCGGTCGGGTGGGCGTCTGCCCACGAGTGGGGAGCAACGGCTTCACCGGGCAGCGCAGTAGGACGGGGAGGGGCTGCCTGTTGGTACCCTCAGGGTTGGTGGTGCCAGGCATTGCTGTGTTCGGCTTCTCACCATCCTTCTGGGAGCACAGCTCCCGCCTCTGAGCTTGATAGCTGAAGGGCATCGAAAATAGGAGGGGTTAGTTAGGTACTGCAATCCGAGATCCACAGCAGAGAGCGTGCCAGGCAGGAACACAGCCCCACCCGTCCCCAGGAGATGCAGAGAGGAGTGCCCGTCTCCCAGACTTGGCACCTACTTGTAGTCCTGGGTGTGCCCACGTGCATGCCTCGGCTTCACTCTGAACTGGAGCCAGACCTCCTCTGTCAGTGCAGGCAACCAGCACGTTTCATTCCTTTGAAATATGGCCTGTGCTAGGGCTACCTCCCTGTTCTGTGTCGCAGCTGAGCAGCTAGAGCTTGGGGGAAAGACCCAATTTCAGTGCCCTCCTTAGACCAAAGGAGTTCAAATCCACACCTCTCCTAAGAGTTCCTGAACCACTGCGACCTGCGGAGCATCCTCAGCTTCCTCCACTGTCTTTAGACCTCATGGTAGTGGAGAGTAGGAGACATGAGCAGAGGGAGAGCACGTGGGAGCAGCTCCTGCCACCCAAAGAACAGAGCAGTCCGTGTGGAGGAGAGTGCTGGGTCCTGTTCCTTGCTCCCAGGATTATATTCGGCTTTACCCAGTTACTGTTTGATGCAAAATATATAGTACGTCCAAGGCAAGAGTCTCATGGATAGTCATAGTAAATGAGTAATAAGTCAAAGGCCAGGGACCGGAGCCCAAACCCAGCTGTGGGCATGACACTGTGGATCGAGTATGTTTCCCACTGGGAGACTTTGCCCTCAAAATGGGTCATTTTTAGGGGTGTTAGCTGAAGAAAAGCCTGAAATGCTAAAGCAAGACTCCATCACGTCTTGGCAGCAGCTTTTTCTTATGTTTGTCAGTGCATGTGAGCAGTGTGGTTTTCTTTCCAAAAACAATCTTGCAGGAACAACCCGATATTAAACAGAAAAGAAGCAGCATTAGTGATTCCTGGAAATATACTGCTTATGCTGGTAAAGATTGGAACTGGAGATGTAGCTGTGAGTTAAAGATTTTAAGAGGAATTAAGAGAAATCCCTTAAAAATACAGGTGCTTTCAGTAGCGGGCATTACAACTGAATTCTCTCTACTTTTCCAGCTGCTTCTAATGGCTTTGCTGGAACTTTTTACAGTCAGGCACTCTCTCTGCCCCTGGGGTCTCTAAATAAAGCCATCTGCAGAGACAGCGTGCCACTTACTCCTCTGGTTGCTGCACTGGTGGTGGTGAAGGTACCTGTTCGTATTTTAGTCTCTTTGCCGTATGACAGGATGCTTTTTGAAGGCGAGGAAGCTCAGCAAATTAAGTGCTTTATGTTTTTTAGGACAAGCTGTCTGTGTCAGCACTGGTTTATTTACAGCTTTGTGTCACTGTGTGACTCTGTGCAAAGCCTGGCATCAAGACTGACATACATGCATGTATATACATAAAGAGGTCATGTTTATGCACTGAGAAGATGAGTAAGTTCTGTGTTTTCTATACCTTGGTGGTTATGAAACAATAGTGAAGTTGCAAATAAGAAAGACTTACACAAAAAAGACTAAATTTTAATGAGCTCATAGGCATCCTGAGTTTTGGGAATCCAGTTCTGCTGCTCAGCTGTCAGTGTTCCTGTCACAGATATTACTTGAACTTTTTTCTTTTTTCCGTATTGTAATCTTACCATTTAGATAGCAAATGGACAACAAAATGCACACAAGAAGGTCTGAGCTTTAATCTTACGGAAGGAAAAAGCTTAAATGCTCAATTGCAAGCAAAATTTGAATACCGAGGCCAGCAGGCCATACAGCAAGGGATCCAACCATCTGTGATGGCGAGCAGGAGCAGGCTGGGATGCCAGACACCAGGCGTGCATGTGTGGTTATTGTGTGGCTCTGGGTAAGGAATGGACCCAGGAGAATATGTTGCAGTTGATATTTTATGGATAGATGCCATGTTGTTTGGCTTAGAGATGTTTACCAAATGGGAGAAAATATTTTTCAAAGTCTCCTAGTAACATTGCTGTCGAGCTCTGCTACATGCAGAGCTGGCTTGAGCATAACTAACACACTTGGAATGGATACTAGCACTGACCCCTTTAATTTTTAAAATGTTCTTGGTGATCCTGTAATAGCCACATGCCTAATTTTAAGCATAAGTAGTCTCCTGTGCTGGGAGTTAAGCTTGTGTGTAGCTGTTACCAGAATTGGGGCCAGACAGGTTAAGTCATGTTTGCAGACACAGTACCTGCTCTCAGCTGCCGTTCACGCTCTCAGAAAGCTCAGCCTTTGGGGTGGTTCCATTGTCAGGCTCTGCTAACTCTTATTGGCAGCCCTTCCCAGCGCTACGCCCCACGCCAGGCGGGTCAGGGAGAGGCTATTATTAAGCCTTGTTTCCTAAAAATGCTTTTGATAGCGATATCTGATTATGATGTGGTCTACTCAAGCTGAGACGAGCCTTGGCTAGGGCTCCTGTTCCCTGTGCCACAGCCAGGACTGGGCTTTGGAAAGCTGCCGGCGTCTTGCAAGGGCAGGAGTGTTTTGGGAACCCAAACACCAGAGGTATGAAATCTGTACAACGGGTTTACCTGTTCAGGTCTTACTTGGAAAAGTAGGTTTGGGAGGAGTGTGATACCAAGACAGCATTTGGTATCTTAGTCTCTTAGACGGGAGAGTTTTGTTTATCAGGAAAAGTCTGTTGCAGCTTCAGACACCGTGTCCCGTGGCCATTTTGTTTCCCCGAGGAGAGGGTCACTGACATCTGCCTCTGTAGATATGACAGGAATGCTCTGTGAAACAAAGCGGCTTTGCTGCTCTCCCTCCCTTCCCTGGCAAACTTGCACGCGGCTCTGATTTGGTTACAGCTGTGGTGACTTGGGTCTGATCATCAGGGTGTTGTACTGGTGTGGAGTGGGTTAGAGGTGATAAAACCGGGCCCCTGGGATCGCCCCTTGCAAGAGCTGGGCTGTGCAATTCAGCGCTTTGAAATCGGGCTGAGGGATATCTGGGCTGGGCTGAACCAGAGGCACAGAGAAACGGGGGCTGATCCCGACGCTGGGACTTGGTGAGGCTGGGGAGGTGTTGGGTTAAATCCGAACACGGCTGATCCTCAGAGCGGTTGCCCAGAGTTGCCGGATGGTCAGGGTGGTTGCTGGGTGTCTCCTCCTCTTTAAGGCTGTGAAGACACGGGCCGACAAGGCCTTTTCCCAGTCCTGGGCATTCAGGGCTGCAAGATGTGCCCATCGCCATCAGCTCTGTGAAGGATTTCAGAGAGATTGTGCACCTGAAGGTTTATCTGCCCCATTGGGGATGACGGGGGCTGCAGCAGCATCTCCCCTCGTGGGAATGATGGCAAAAATGGGTTTCTGGTGCATCTGCAGCCGCTGTCCGGGGGTGTCTGTGCGTGGGATGGCGCCCAGACATTCCCAGGTGAGAGATGCTCCCCCCTGACCAGCTGTTCAGAGCATGTTGGACACTTATTTCCAGCCCCTCAGATAAAGTCATCACACACAGTTGTGGCTGCAGCGTGACACCTGGAGATGGCTTGGGACATTTGCCTTTTGAGAGACAAACTGAAAAAAATCCTCGCCTTAGGGTGGGTTTTCCCAGACGAGAAGATTTTCTTAGTACACCTACCTAGTGCTGGCCTCAGCAAGTTTTCCTTGCATATGCCAGAGCTTGGGAAATAAAAGCTGTGATCCACAGAAAGTCAGTAATCGGATAGATGGCCTAACCCCCGAGAAGCGCTTGAGAGCCACGTGTGGTTATTGGATTATTTAAAGGCTACTGGAACGGCTTTCCTATGCTTCTGGGCCCCATGAAAACCTGCGTGTGTGTGCATCTACCCTGCTAGCCAAGGCGTACAGCAGCTCAGAAACCAACAGGGAAGCAGCTTTCCTCCCAGCGCGTAGCGTTTTCCTGTGGTTTAAAGCAAGAGAAGCCTGCACTTACAGCCGGGTGCTGCTGATCACAGGGCTCCCGAAGGAGCCGCCTGAGCAGCCTCGTTCACGCGTTGGTGGCTGAGAAAGCAAACAGGCTGTCACGACAAATGTCCCAGCCGAGTCCTGACACGGCTTCTGTAGCATGAGGGGTTTGTGTCCAGATGTTTTTTCTGCTCTTGTTGAAGTGCCAGTTCTGAAGAAATGTTGAAAATCTGGGACAAATCCAGCACTTGTCCTCAGGGATGTTTGAAAATTCACACAACTTCTAAAGTTCACAGGGGATGGACAAAGGAAGGATGCTTGTGACTCACTGTTATTTTGAAAACAGTCTTTGAGTTCTAATTTCCATCATGTTTTGACTCTTCCTTTTTCCTTTCCAGGGAGTGAAGACAATTTTAGCTCTTCATTGAGCGAGGGCAGTGTTTCAGTGCTTGAATTCTACATGCCTGCTCCTGGAAGCACAAGGCCTCCTTTTTCTTGCTTATAATGACTTTATTTTTAGTTATACAAGTCACCTTTTTTTTACCTTTCTTAATATTTTTATTACATGATTTCAAACAATAAACAACATATGATAGAAAGAAACCTGGCTGGGTGTGTCTTTAATTAGGTGTGTTGCATATTACAAGCCCTGTCAGGTGACTGGAAATGAACTTGGTTGGTCAATACAGCAGACAGCTCACTTCTGTGTTTTCTTTGTCATATTGTGTGCATCAGAAAGGTCAAGAAATTAAAGATAAGAAAAAATCCTGGAAGGTAAAAAGAGGCAATGGTTATTAAAGACATACACCTAAGAAAATGTGCCACAGGTTAGTTGCAGGAGTGTTTGGCGAAGAAATAGAACTCGTTTGCTGACAAACTCGGGGTGCAGCGAGTAGATTCCCTCTCCATGTTTTAAGGTTTCTCAGTCCTTGAAATGAGACCTGAGAGGCCTCTGTGGGTTTTCTCCTCCTCCAGCCCCAAAGTGAGCTCTTTATCACCCAAAGCGAGCTCTTTATTGCTTCATCACAACGTGGCTGCCACACAGCTTTGAACAGGGAAGGATTAAGGGGGAACATGAATGAGGGTGCTTTTTTTTGGTGGGGGGGGTGGCAGGTGGAGGGTTGGTGCTGAAGAGAAGAGCTGCTTTTCTCTAGCAGTCTTGCCCTCTTGGAACCACCAACCCCCCTCCCGAGCCCCCCAAAATCGGTGGGGACCCCCAGAAACCCCTGGAGGACCTCCAAAATAGTGGGGACCCCCTCAAGCTCCCCATAGGACCCCCCAAACCCCTGAGGCTTCCTAAAATCAGGGGGACACCCCTCAACCCCCTGGGACCCCTAAGCCCTTCTGGGACCATCAAAACCTCCCCAGCACCCCCCCAAAATTGGGAGGATCCCGCCTTAACCCCCCAGAGACCCTCAGTTCCCCACTTGGAACCCCCCCCATCCCCACTGTCCCCTGCAGGGGTCTGGGGGAGGTCCCAGTGATGTCACCCCTCCTCCTGCACCCCCAGTTCCCCCACTGGGACCCCCAAAGCCCTCCTCCACATCCCTACTGTCCCCTGCAGGAGCTTTAGGGGGTCCCCAGCACTGTCACCCCCCCACACCCCCCAGTTGCCCCACACACTGTGTCCCTGCTGTCCCCACCACCTCCTGCAGAGTTCTTTGGGGGGTCCCACTGATGCCACACCCCTGTCCCTGCACCCCCAAACTCTCGAGGACACCTGGGAAGGGGGGGCATCCCAGTGCCCCCCACAACCGCTCCCCTCAGATTTGGGGATCCTGTTGTCACCTGTGTGTCACCCCCACCCCCCAGGAAGGGGACCACACCAGGCTGACGAGGAAAGCCACCAACGGCCTCCACTTGTACATCCATGTCATCGACCAGGATGGGGGACACAGGGGCACCCCGAGGGGGCCATGGGGACATCCCGCCCACACCCCCCAGGGTCTCCTGGAGGTCCCCAAATTGTCACCCTGGGCATGGGAGGGGACACGGGGACACCAAGGTGGCTCTTGGAGACATTCCCATCCATGAGGTGTCCCTCACATTGACATCTCATGACCTTGTGGGGACACAGGAGACCCCAAGCTGGCTCTTGGGGACATCCTCATCCCTGGGGTGCACCCCACTTTGATGTCCCACAACTGGAAGGGGACCAGGGTGTCCTCAGGCTGTCTATGGTGACGCCTCCATCCCTGGAGTGTCCCCAACATTGACACCTGTTGCCTTACAGGGTAATTTGGCAGAAAATAAACCCCCTTGTGTCCCAGTTTATCCTCAGGTGGCACAGGGGCTGGGGGCGGCTACGTTTAGATTCTGAGTGATACCAACTTGTCACTGCCAGTCCAGTCCCGCTCAACTTACTGAACTATCAGGATTACAGCTGCACTAACAGCGCACTGCACCTTCAGCTTAGTCGCACTCCGCAGAGTCACAGGAAGAACTGAACCCCTTCATCCTTCTCAGTCAGGGTGGTGATGAGTGATGGAAAGCAGGGATCAGTGAAAGGAGGCTCCTTTGCTCTGCTCCCTCCATTAAAATGCTCTGCTGGCAAGCAGCA
>MU210585.1:0-32895 GCA_017315185.1 Bubo scandiacus
GAACACAGCTGCAGCTTGCTGTTACAGTGAGGCCCCTTGGTCTGGATCGCTCACAACATGTCCGTTGTTCTCCAGCGATGCCACAAATCCCCCTTTTTGTTTTTGAGTGATCCAGACCCCACTGTGTTCCTTTGCTAAAAACATTGCACCAACAGTCCTCTGCAGGGCCCTTTGCAGAAGGCCTATAAGGCAAGGCAACGTTAAGAGCACAGTCACTACAATCAAAAGGACTACTCCGAGAGTTTTGACTAATGTTATCAACCAACCAGATAATCCCCAACCTTTAAACATCCTTGTCAGCCAGTCCAAGCCATCATCTTCTGGTAAGCGTTTGACTCCATCCTTCAATTGCTGAATGCTTTTAAAAATAGATTCTGAATGATCGGATAGATTCATACAACACATTCCTCCAAATTCAGCACAACCATGTCCTTGCGCTAGAAGCAAAAGTCAATCGCAGCTCTATTTTATAACGTAGCATGTCTAGCACTATCAGCATCAGTTAAAAGACCACTTAAAGCCAAAGAAGTAGCATTAGTTTGTTTGCTAAGCCAAAACTGCAGTGGGTTTGGCCATGTATCCACAGGTATTTCTACCAAGCACGTAGAGAACGGATTTTCAGGGCTTGCGGTGGTATTTGGTTGTGAGACCACCCGTCCTTCACCCTGAGGCAGGTTCCAATACAGGCCGAACACACCGAGCAGGAACCCAGCGAGAGCCGGCATCTGTGAAAACACAAACATAACCCTTGCTCCAAGTTAATATCTCATTCGGTTTCTGTTTCATCTTTCTTAACTTCCTTTTTCCAGGGTCGCACCCATTGACTCGGAGCCCATCTAGTGCCGGTATCGGTAGTAACGCACGCATAGCCTCGACCCGTCATTGTTAGTTCCACAGGGCCTTTCCACTCTCCTATAGCAACATCTTTGTACTGAGCAAAAGCACTATCTCCACACCGGCTTATACCGGATTTCAGACCCATACTTATATATTACTACTGGTGGTTCCTCCCTATCACCTGTGAGCCGTAAGTAATTTAACACATACACTGCTTTTGCAAGTGGTTCTGCAGCAGCCAAGCTCTCTCCCCCTTTTTGTTTTTGCAAAAGCGCCTTTAAGGTTTTGATGCGCTCTCTCCACTATGGCTTGCCCCGTGGGGGAATGTGGTATTCCTGTGATGTGACGTATACCCCAGAGTTGACTAAAAGGAGCAAATTTTTGAGAGGTATAGGCTGGTCCATTATCAGTTTCACGGGTCAATTGAACTAATTCCCCATATTCCCTGGCCCATTCTGCCCTACCGCGATGGTAACTTCCCACAGCTTAGTGCTTTTTCACAGTTCAGTGTTGCAGCTGTCCGCTGTTTTTGCCTGCCACCTTGGCACAACTCAGCAGTTCCTTATCTATCTTCCGAGGCCTGTTCTTCATCAAACCCTAGCTGTTTCTTAGAGGCTGTGTAGGGCTGACAGGCCAATGCCTCCCACATCTCCCCTTTCTTTGTTTTGCAGCTGCACCTGCAAGGCTTATTTCGAGACTTTATCAATTAAGGGTTAGGCAAACTTCCAAAAACACAGCATACTTAAAATGGTTTCACAGAATGCTAGAAACAATACAGCAGTCACAGTTACTAGGTAAAAAAGAGTAGGCTAATTTCAGTACCCATAACTAAGGGATATGACTAAATACTACAAAAATAAACAGTAAGGAAAATACGGAATAGCAGACTTACTTAATGGGGTACTAACATTCAGAGCCACAATTGCTGGGGAACCCTGGATGCGGTGAGAATTTAGAGTGCCCTTCCTTGCACACCGGAAATCCTACGCGATGCGTCCATCCGTAGGTGAGGCATCCAACATCGCTGCAAGCAGGTCCAGCCTCCACATCAACAGGCCAAAATAACTGGCAATTTCCTTTGAGCGGAAACATCTGATTTCATCCTCCTGTTGGGTTCCACCCAGAGCCTGGCCACCACTCAAGGGGGAAAACCAAGGGAGTTTCTAACAAGGTTAAACACTTGAATTCTTAATATTGCTAAACAAAGGAAGTTGACTACACACATTCTTACAGCATTTCATCCTTATTAATAACTACAGTTTGTCTAAGCTACATCTTTCACTAGTGACTAGTAAGCCTATATATTTCATTAATGAATTGCAATTACTGTTAGCATTTTCTCTTAAAAGAGCTGGCAACTGTGGTGTGAGTAAGGACCGAGATAGTGTACTTTGTCCTATTGCAGCTGCAAGCATTGCCCATACGTTCTGCTTAAATGACCAGCTGAAGAGATCGCAAACTGTCGGCACAGGGGCACCCACAGCACCCACAGCCGGCTCCTGAGTGTCCACCAAAAGCTGCCTCTCACGCCTCAGGTGTGGTTGCACACAGCTTGCTGGTAACCACCAGGGACTGAGACCTGTGAAAGCAGAAGCATAACCTCTTCCCCAGGTTATTAAAGGATATGGTACTTCCAAAGTAGCACTTTCTAGGTTTTTGCTAACACTTGAGCCTTGCCCTGGACTTCTTGTTGAGCTGGTATCTGTGACGAGAAGTGCTGCAATATTGACGGCACCTATTTTAACGATCCAAATGAAGCAAAGCGAGTGACGTCAGATTGCCATAATTCTGAGGAGTGAGTCCCCGAGGGTTGACACCACTAGCTGTTGAAGAGAGAGAAAGTCCTTCTGGCATTCAGGGCAAATCGCAATGATGTCTTCAGCCTGAGGCCTTGATAAGGAAAACTGGTTTTGTATTGCCCTGGCATTTTGGTGGGAAAATTGCATGTGAAAGCCGTGCTTGCTGTGTTTCTGAGATGGCATTAGCTACATGGTGGAGATCTTGTTTCGCTTTCTCTGAAAGTACTCTGGATGATGTCAGTGAAGGATCTCCTTGCAGAATATAAAGCAAGCTATGCAGATCATCATTAGTTAGGCCCAACAACAGCTGTATCCAATTTATGGTTCATAACAGTTTCTGTCAATCATTTAAAGTCTTAACATCAGTTTTAAGTTTAAGGTGTTGGGGGACAATAGTCTGTTCACAAATTCTCCACTCCAGGTATTGCCATGGTGATGATCTCTGTACCTTTTCAGGTGCTATTTGTCACCCCATTTGAGATACTGAGTCTTTGGTTAAAGCAAGAGGCTTTTCCATGATCTCCTGTGTTTCTGCTGCTATAAGGATGTCATCCATATAATGATATCTAACAGCCTGGGGGACCTGCATTCTAACAGGGCTCAAAGCCTTTATGCCTTATGGTAAAACAACCCAGTGGTACCATCTTGCAGGTTCACTAACATTAATACTGGGAACAAAAAAGGGAAATTTAGATGCATCATCTGGATGCAAGGGAATGGAGAAAAAATCAATCTTTCAGATCAATTATTACAAGATGCCAGTTTCGGGGAATCATTGTTGGGGAGGGCATTCCTGGCTGTAACGCACCCATATCCTCCATGGCATCATTAATGTGTCGGAGAGCATGTAAAAGTCACCATTTACCACTTTTCTTTAAAATAACAAACACCAGGGAGTTCCAAGGACTGGTGGTAGGTACCATATGTCCTGCACTTAATTGTTCCTGAACTACATCATTAAGGTGGCACAACTTTTCCCTTGGCAAGGGCCACTGACCCACCCACACAGGTGATTCTGTTTTCCAGGTTAGTCTCAGGGTGGGTTTAGGGGTGGGCTGTGCTGCAGTGGCCCTTAAGACAAATTTGATCCAGTTTGAGTTCCCCATTGAGCCATACAGTCATGACCCCATGATGTAGTAGGGGTTTCCAACATAAATGGATGAATATTTGCTCCCCGGTTTTCTGGGCCCCTTACATGAATGAGATCTTTGCTTTGAAACGTTACAGCATGACCACCAACCCCGAAAAGCACTCGAGTTACCCGAGCTAACGGCCAATCTGGTCGCAGACACTACAGTCACATCCGCACCAGTATGTAAAATGCCTGTCAGTTCAACAGATTCTTCTGCTTTAGTGAGGGCACATTTTATCAGAGGTCGACTTTGTCTCCCTGTCTGAGCTCAAAATGTTTGAGGAGTACCTGCTGATCCAAATCCTGAGTCACCCCAGCTGTAGTAAAATAAACAAGCTGAGTAAGTTTGACCTCTGGTAAAACGAACAACCCCTGTAAGGTTGTAGATGATTTTTATGACAATATCCCCTCAGGCAGATGGTACAAGGGTGCACTCTCCCCACAGAGTATGCACCTAAATTCAAGACAACGATTAACACAGAATTACTGCCTCCCGCTAGAGGAGATATTTCACCTATGACACTTCAAACACTGAGCCCGAACAAACAGGCAGCACCAGTGACCCAGCGGGTACTATGGCACTCTGTCAGAGAACTCCGCAGTCTGCAGCTGCCGCTGGGCTGCGTCTCGCACCCGCAAAACAATCACACAAAGAGGCCTCTTACCCTTATTACTCACACAACATAAAATGATAAACGCTGCAAACATCAAAACACTGTTAAGAATATATAAAGCCATTGCTTATTGATTATGTGGTGTTGGCAGACAAGGGGCGCTGCATCCCAGTGTCAGCAGCTTCTGTAAAAACTGCCGCTTTTGGCAGGGGGGGGGCCGAAAGCACGGGGCCGGGCTCGGCCACAGGTGTGTAAAAGACTGAAGACTTTCTCAGCCCACCCATCTGCACCATCATAAGTAATGCTAACGAGAAAACTAAGAAAGTCCCAAGCCCCCCAAGCCTCAGGATTACCATCAATAGCGGCATGTAGTCTAGCAATAAATTTTGGATAGGGCTCTGTGGGCCCCTGTCTCACTCCTGTAAATGCTGGTGCTGCTTTTTCATCATGTACAGCTAAAACCGTTTTTAGGGCCAATTCCTGGGTTAACCGTAACACTTCTGGTTGAAATCCAACTTGCCAGTCGGGGCTAGCAAAAGGGCCTGCGCCCATCAGCATTTGAGCTTGCACCCCATGTAGAGGGTCTCCTTGCTGACGGGGTGTGGCTGCCGCAGCCTCGCAGGCCACTTGCCAACGTTGGAAAAATTTGCAATTGTTGGGAAGCTGTTAGTAAGGTTTGCGTTACAACTAATTTTGCGTCCTTATCACTTTCCAATCTCAGGCCTCCCACCCATTGCCGTGTGGGGTTACTGTTACCGGAAACGTCACAGGTCCAAGATCGTTAAACTGCCCCTCAATTATAGCATCCCGAGTAACTCCCCGCCATCGGTGTGCTGGATTACCATTACCACCCGCGCCTCCCAGTGCCCCCCCTCCCATTTGAGCCGACGATGGCCGCGGCCCGATTGCCACCGTTTCCCTCTGACCCCCCCCCAGTGTCGCGGAAGAAGGGGTTAAAAGGAAGAGGGGGAGGCGGCGGTGCTGTGGGGGTGGGCTGAGCCGCTTGCTGCATTCGGATCTCAAGTTGCTCTAATTTTCTCGTTAGTTCTTGCAGGTGCTGATCTTGTAAATCATAACGAGATTGTTCCTGCACCGACCGGGGTGTCGGGGCCGAGGACGGGGGCAGGGCTGGGTCGGCGCCGTCCTCTAAGGAGGAAGCGGCGGCGGCGGCGGCGGCGGCGGGGGGGTCGGGCGGGGGGTGGCGAGAGCGGGGCGGGGCCGTGCGCTCCGGGGATTGATCTTTTGGGCTTGAGGGGGGGGGAGTCGAGCTGGAGCAAATCTGTTGATTTTTGCCCTTGACTTCCCTGCCGCACGGGTGCCGCTCGTGCAGCGTCCCCGTCCCTCCTTTTAGGAGCCACTTTAGGGACCAGGGATCCCGCGAACGTCCCAGCAGCGGCGGAATCCTGAGCGCCAGCGCGTTCTGCCTCTGCTGACAAGGCAGCGAAAGCGGAGGCGGGGGGCTGCCGTTCCGCTCTCAGTTCTGTCAGAGTCTCTAGGACCAACCTCCACACGGTGGAGAGTTTCCCACTGTCTTTAGAGCCTGAGCTAATGTCGTCCCACAGTGCCGCGCCGATCTTTTCCCAAGTAGCTGCTTCAAGGGCTGCGGTCACTGAGGGGATTAGTCCGTGCTGCCGAGCCCACAACAGCACCCTCCTCAGGTTCCCCTCATCATAAGATAATCCTCTCTTAGAGAGTATATGTTGGAGGAGCTTAACCACTGCCGCTTCTTCTTTACTCAGCGTGGCCCCCATCTCCTCCCCAGCCGCTCACCTGATCAGGGCGAGATTCCCGACGATTGCGCGCGCGGCTTCCCAGGCGCCGGGGCAGCGCCTGCTACGGCTGCTTCTGCCCCCTCTGAGCCGTCTGCTCTTGCTCGGGGGAGCGCCGACGGGAGGGTCCCGATTCCCCAGGGTTTGAGTCCCGCATACTTCCAATAAGGCTCTTGCAGGTCCCTGTTCGGGCGCCACTTGGTGACGCAGAAGTCCCGGACACAACTTAGACGACCAATGTGATCAAGTTGATGCCACTTTATTAAAGGCTACACAGCAATTTATACACTATCACAAGCTTCACGCGCCGCTATCTTATTGCTAATAGGCTAAAGCTACTTGTTCACGCGCCCTTCTGCCCTCTATGATTGGTCCCGGTGTGGTGTCCATGCGCTGCTCTCCCCCCAGGTAGACCCCCTGTTTTCGACATTCCAACATCTTTATCTCTTGGGCAGGAATGCAGTTTCTCAGGCCGTCTCGGCCTTGCTTATGTCCTTGAACACAGCTGCAGCTTGCTGTTACAGTGAGGCCCCTTGGTCTGGATCGCTCACAACATGTCCATTGTTCTCCAGCGATGCCACAACCAAATGTATTACTTAAAACCCAAGCTTGTCTGCTATATCTTCTAGCTTTTAGTCAAGTGTTTTGTATGAATTAAACTTAATTAGGAAATAATGAAATCAAATTATTGACAGAATATTCTTAAAGACAATGGAAGTTACCAGTTGTTGTGAGAGAATGTATTTCTGGTGTCTTGGAAGCACTAGCAGAAAGTAGTGGCTGTTTTATGCTGCTTATTCCATACAGAATCTTAAGGGGACACAAAAAAAGCAGGCTTCTCACTAATGTAAAAGCATTTTGGATTCTTAGTGTTTTAAAAGAAATAGTACTTTTGCATACTCTTTTCAGTAAAAACACTGATGGGATTTTGTGTGTGCTTTGACCAAGAGGACAGAAGGTTTTTTTGCATCAAGTAAACAATTTTTCTCCTGTAATGACTTACTGACTTAAGATGTCATATGTCCCATTTTCTTAAGTGATCAGAGCAAGCTTATAAAGCAATATTTTTTTTCACTGCAGTATAACTTGATACCCCTGACTGCTGCTATATTATGTGTATTTGGTGAGCCATGTGAATGCAATAAAGTCTCCCTTTAGTTTTCTCTTGAGAACTGCATCAAGTACTATGGAATTAAATGTGTTTTGATCTCAAAGTTCTGTAATGAACAAGCACAGAGCAGAGGTTTTTTTTCCTCAGCCCTCACCAATAATGCAAATTATTGCATGCATGCACCCCCTGCTGAGAGCCAGACATAGGATTCCACAACGTGTAAGGGCTGGGGTAGCAGCTAGATCCCATGCTGTGGGTGGGGCCCGACACCCTCACCCCGGTGGCTCCTCACAGTCTCCCCAGCTGGATCATGGGTAACTGAGGTGTGGAGGTGCCCTTAGCAGTGTCGCAGGGCCTGCTCGATGGGGGGAGTGGGGTGGCAGGCCCCGGCTGGGTGCTGCGGCCTGTGGCACAATCGTCTGAGCTGAGGTGCTTTGCAACTCATGGATGGATTAGGAAAAAGAGCTCTGGTCAGCCATGGTGCTCGGTTTTATTTGGATGTTGTAGTGGGGGGGGGGGGGGGGGGGGGGGCGGACATGAAATTGTGAGCCTGGGGTAGCAGCAGAGCACACAAATAATGTGAAATTGGTTTTCTTGCTTGAAGTCTTGTGGCAATATGCTGTATGGCTGTTCTGCAGTGTTCCAGTAAGTTTTAAATAGCAACCTTCTGCAATTTACACATTTTAATATGAAAAAATGCTATAAATTAAATATTTTAAAATGGATTATTTTAGGTGCATCATAGGTATGTTTGAAATTTTGTTAGAGGCAATCAAAATGAATGGCGAGCCATGTGCTCTTTAGTTCACGTGTAAGACTTTGATATCTAACTGTACATGTAGCAGAAGGCATTTTTAATGTTTTCCTAATGCTTGTTTTAACATGCATCATATTAAGTTGTCATTCCTGAATATAAAGGCTTTATTGTGTGTGGTGGGGTTTTGGTAGCAGGGGAGGAGGCTACAGAGGTAGCTCCTGTGAGAAGCTTCTCAAATCTCCCCTGGCTTCAAGTTGGACCTGCCTCTGGCTGAGGTTGAGCCAATTGGCAACGGTAGCTGCACCTCTGTGATAATGTATTTAAGAAGGGGAACCTGGGAGGACTTGTGAGGGAAATACCTATGCAAACACCAAGGTCAGTGGAAGGAGGAAGATGGAGGCGGTGCACCAGAGCAGAGTCTCCCCTGCAGCCCGTGGTGAAAGGGCAGGCTGTGTCCCTGCTGCCCATGAAGCAGTTTGTGAAGAGCTGCAGCCCGTGGGGAGGACCCACATTGGAGAAGTTTGTGGAGGACTGTCTCCTGTGGGAGGGACCCCACGCTGGAGCAGGGGAAGAGTGTGAGGAGTCCTCCTCCTGTGGAGGAAGGAGCAGCAGAGACAAAGTGTGATGAACTGACCAGAACCCCCATCCCCTGCCCCCTGCGCTGCTGTCAGGGAGAAGGTAGAGAAATCGGGAGAAAAGCTGAACCTGGGAAGGCTCATGTATACCATGAGCAGTTTGTAATGTAGTTTCTAGACATCTGACCTGGGAACACTCTTGATTTTGACTTTCAGAGCTTTTCAGGTTTTCAGAGCCTGACGTTATTATGTGGGATATGAGCTGCCAGAGGATACCCTGAACCAACTTTAACAAATACTAGTTTTACTTCTCAAACTTGCAGAACAGTCTTCCTGTGTTTTTTATGCTGTTTTACATAGCTGTAGTTACCATGCAAGGTTCAGAGGAGATGGTACTAGAAGTAGTTAATTGTCCTTTCCTGCCTTTATAAGATGTTTTGGGCTCTTGTCCTGGTTTGAGTGAGTGGCAGGGGTTTTTTGGTAGTGGGGGAGGGGGCTAGACTGGTGGCCCCCTGTGAGAAGCATCTCGAAGCTCCCCCAGCTCCAAGTCGGACCTTTGCACCAAGGCTGGGACAATTAGCTGCGCCTCTGTGATAACATATTTAAGAAGGGGAACCTGGGAGGAGTTGTGAGGAGAAGTTGCGAGGAGAACATCTGTGCAAACACTGAGGTCAGTGGAAGAAAGGAGGAGAAGAGGGAAGGTGTGCTGGAGCAGAGACTCTCCTGTATCCTGTGGTGAGGCGGCAGGGCCGCCACCCCCTGCCGCCCATGGAGGTGTACGGTGGAGCAGATGACAATTTGCAGCCTGTGGAGGACCCCATGCTGACCCAGGTGACTGTACCCGAAGAAGGCTGGGACACTGTGGGAAGAAGGCCCCGCTTGTTGTAGTTTGGCGCTGGGAATAATGCAACACATGGGGGTGACCCACACGCCCATGGGAGTGACTCATGTTGAAGAGAGTTTGTGGAGGACTGTCTCCTGTGAGGGGGACCATGCTGGAACAGGGGAGGAATGCTAGAAATTCCCCCCTCCCTGAGGTGGAAGGAGCGGCAGGACTGACTGCACTCCCCAATTCCCTGCCCCCTGCACCACTGAGGGGAGGAGGTAGAGATATCAGGAGCAAAGCTGAGCCCGGGAAGAAGGGAGGGGTGGGGGAAGGTGCTGTCAAGATGTGGTAATTTTTCTCACTGTCCTACTCTGTTAAGTGTTGTTGTTGTTGTTGTTAGTGTCTGTATTAAATTTATGTTCTTTTTTTCCTTCCCCTAACAAGTCTGTCTTTTGCCTGTGCCAATAATGGATGAGGCCATCCCTCCTTGTCCTTATCTCAAGTTCCTGGGTTTTTTGCTTTCCTCCTTCCCAGCACTGGGGGGAAGGGGTGAGTGAGTGGCTACACGGTGCTCAGTTGCCCTCTGATCTTAAATCATGACAGCTCTACATAAACAGCATCATCTTAAATCCAGTTGCAATACTGAAGACTAGGCAAGGGGAAGTGACTTGCTGGGTGTTAACTTCACAGATTTGTTCCAAAGTGAGGATTTGGAATTAATGGTCTCATTACATTCATTAATAAGCAAGCTGGTTGTTTGTAATACTTAATAACAAGCCTCTTCTCTGGAACACTTTCTTTTAGCGAAAGAGTGACTGATCCTATGTTTTAAAATAGCTGGAGGAAAGAAATTAAGCTTTGTTAGTTGGTGCCTACAGCAACTTAAAGCAGACAGGAGAATTCTGTTGCTAAAGGGATGGTTCCACTCACTAGATCGTCCCAGTTCAGTCTCCTCCCAAAACCTGTGAACAGAGAGGCAGTAACCCTTAGATACCTTTAAGATAGCTCTTCTCTGGCTGTTTTGCTCTTCAGAAACATGGGCCTGAAATCTTGGTAACAGTAAACCTACTAGTTAAAAACCAAAAGATCCATCCACAAAAATCTGCTAGAGTAGTGAGGGGCAACATGCCCATGGAAGAAGAGCAACTTACCATGTTCTTCACAGCAGACACACTCTGGGAGAAGATTATTTTACATTCTGTTTCTAGCAGCTTCCCTTCTGTACTGATTTTAGTGAAGAGCTGCCCACCTGCTTTGCATACTCTATCACCAGGTGCAATTTTGAGAATGTCTCCACCGCTTCATACAGTCTGATGATATTTGGGTGGTGCAGTTTTTCCATGCTGGATATTTCACGAGATAGCAAACATTGAGTCTTCTGATCTTAGCTTTGTCTTGTCCAAAATCTTAATTGCGACTTTCTCATGAAAAGCATTATTCTTTTCAGGTGTTAATGCAATAGGTACAAAATGGTAATACTGTTTACTTAGAACAATGCTTGGTTATAGAAGTGCAATATAATTTCACCTCTGATCAGTATAAGCTAAGCTGCAGAGGCCTACTAAGCCCTGCAAACTTTCAAAAACACCCATGTTCCTTTCTGTCTCCAGTATCCTATTCACTGCTGACGTAGCTGAAAGCTGGTAGAGTATTGCAAGGGCTAATCAAATCATCTGCTGTCTTAGTGTGCTCCACTGCTGTCAAGCTAATATGTGTCTGATGGCCACAGTTAGAGCATCTGCTTTTGGTGTCTAATGCTGGTAAAGAAAGTCTGTGCTTTCTATTTCATGTTAGCTCAGTGCTGTTCAGATGAGCTAGGCCCGAGCCTGGTGCTTGCAGACTAATGGAGGTGTCAAATTTAGGTACTTTGTTTCAAGGTAGACAATTTTGGGGGTATTTTAGGGGCTCTGGCTATAACTCTGCAAGTTTATAATGGAAAGGTGTGTTTAAATTGGTGTGACTTAGAGAATTTTTCCCTAACTTCTTACTCCCACAAATTCTCAATTACCAAAATCAGTGTTGTAGAGATGTCTTTCTCAGGATAGCTGATAGTTTTGCCAATGCGTTCACACATGAGTAGTTCTTGGTATTGTACAGAATACAGGAAAAGTACTTTTTTTTTTTTTTTAGGTCTGTATGCCACAGTGGGCCATGAACCCGCATCACCCAGATCTTATTCTGAGGAAGGGAAAAAAAACAGTGGAGTAGAATAAGTTGCAGGGATCCTGTAAGACAGCAAATCTAGCTGTCTTACACTGTGTGATGGTCTGATGAAACCACAGTTAATGTCTCAACCATCCGGTAAAGAACTTTGGCAAAGGAAATGGTTTCTATGGAAACACCGGGACTGTGCAGGTAATGGCAGGGAGGTGGGAGGCACGGCAAGAGGAGGGGGTCCTGCGGAGGTGGGACCACACTTCTCGGAGGTTGAACTTCCCTATCCTGAGTGACTCTGTGAAGAGCCAAGAGAGAAGGTGTTTTCACGAAAGGTCAAACAACGGTCACACCTGCAGGGAGGGGGGAGTAACTCCCCAATGACCCCCGAGCCCACCGACTCATTTCCAGAAGAATCTGAAGGTACAAACTGCGCATGTACCAAAAGCAAGGAGAATTCTAGAAGCATAAACTGGGCATGATAACGAGTCCAAGTGCCCACCTGGAGGAGGGGCAAGGAATTATAAAAGGACACAAGTCAAAGCCCTGGGTGGTGGTGCCCCACCGGAACTGGACCCCTAGGCTGGCTGGACTAACAATGGAACCAGGACTGGTGAAATCTTCCTTTTTTGCCTTTCTCTCTCTCTCTCTCTCTCTCTCTCTTCTCCTCTTTCCCATTTTCTCTCCCATTCTTATTCTGTATGCCCGCATATAAGGCAAGGCTTGTTTGGGCCTGTTTAAGGTTTATCGGGGTATAAGATCTGCCACTAGTCAGTGTAAGTTTAATGCCTGTTGCAGAGGATGCAAAGATTACTGACAAAGTTTCATGCCAATTATCTGTCGTGAGCAGATAAAAATTGAATTGTGTGAATTGAAGAATCCTTGATGTCATTTCACCTTAATCCTGACCTGGGAATTGGCAAATCTGAGTCATTGTCCTGAGAAATTGGGACGTGACATGCTGTCCTGGTAATGCAAAGCTGCTGTTAAATTCTATGTGTTTCTGTAGCATATCTATAGTGAAGCCAAGGTCTACAAAACATGGATATACATCTGCAGCTGCACCACATCACCAGGGTAGCTCAGAGCAGTATGAATAGGTCAATCACAATTGCCCTTATGTTTTTGTGTTAACTGGTAGGTTATGGCTTTTGTCTTCACTCTATTGAATACAGCTGGTATTTGAAGGATTAGTCTGGTTAAAATAGGTTTACAGTAGCTTTGTATAACTTATCAAAACAGCAAAATTAAACTGGATCATGGCAAAAGGAACTGTTATTTCTGGGAAAACGCTTTGGGTTTTTTTTTCTCAAGAATATCTTAGTAAATCATTCACAGATTTCTTAACAATTAATAATTCTTATCAAATCTTTTAGAAAAAAGACTTCACCTCTGTTTCTAGCACATGGAGGTAAATTATAAAAAGTTAGTACTGTTTACTTATTGCTTTAAGAGAGGAGTAAGAAGGCCATTACACTTGTATGTGTGATTTGGTATAAAAACATTCAAAATGTTTTTACTTAATGTTATAAAGTTATTTAACTCAAGTTTAGTGTTTCAACATTTCTAGAAGTGCTATAGATACATATATTTCTGTACAGATCAAGAAAACTCCATGTTTGGTATATTTACATTTTTTAGTAATAAAAACACATAAATTGATTCCTCTACCAGAGTGCAGCAGATATTCTAAGCAAATGTGGTTCTTGTAAAAGGTGCTGAATTATCCCTTGATGCACTGAGAAGGAGCTTGTGCAGAGTATAAAGCAGTCTTCCCTACGCTGCTTTTCTCTGACCTGTTTCATGCTTTCTAGTGAGCCTGTTAGGAAAGAGGGTACCTATTCCTGTGTGGTGCTGATGGTGGTATGGTGAATTGGAAGGAAATGCAGTTTGAACGGTAACAGCATGTGACACTGATCCTGGGAGAGCTCTTATTGCTGACCTTAGGGGTGAAAGACTAAAATCTTTGTCACATTGGTAGCATATTGATCACGTAAACCAAGAGGAAAGAGTAGGGGGGGGGGGGGGGGGTAAACATGAGCTTTCACACCTCTGCAGTCTGGGTTGAAAGAGGTGGTCAGAGAAAATAACAGATAATATGGCATGAAGGCTTTGGGGCATATCTTATTCTCTCACCTGTTAAGATGATGGAGAAAAGGAGAATCAATCAATTTGGAAAGGAAAGACTATGAGAAAAACAGGAGATAGTGGTGTACAAAGATGTGGGGAAAAGTAGTCATCCCTGAGGGATAACAAGAACAGTTTATTATTGCCAGACAGAGACAGAAGAAGAAGCAGGATAGATGAAGACAGGTTCTTAGTTATACCTATAACTGAAGTGTTTGCTGCAGTTACCTAGCCTTTCTAGTTCTTCCTAGAAGCAGCATATAGGATGCTTTTCTCTACTTACAAAAAGAAAAATAATTGGCAGTTCACCACAACCTTCTACCCTGGTTTGGCTGTATCAAAGCTTGTTTTCCTGCACCTGCTCAGCCCACACCTATATCCCATCCCAGCTTTTTACATTAATGAACCCCCTGCAAATGAGTCAAGTCAGTAAAGCAGGCATAACATTTCTCACCAAAATTACTGCAACCAAATAAAAGCCTCATCCATACTAGTAAAATTTGCTATGAAACAAAGGAAAGCTTGCTAACTCTGGCTGTAGGCAGGAGCATGCCTAGCCAGGATGCTTTGGGGGTTTTGCATCTGTACCCTGCAGTCCATGAGCTGTGGCAGGGAAGAGGGCAGATGGACAGGACGAGTTGTAGGAGGGGAGGCACAACATTGGTTTGGTTTTGGTGGTTTGTTGTTGTTTGGGTTTTCTTGGGGTTTTGTTTGTTTGTTTTAAAACCGTGGGGGTGCTTGAGCCATGGGGCAAGATGTGTTAACTCCCCAAAGTGCAGAGACTAATTTTTCTTGTAATAGCTGCCATCTAGAAAAAATGTTTCTGGCTGCTTTAAAGACTAATCCAAACCTAAGCATTTATCTGTGGCTCTGCCTATAGATTCACACAACAATCAAAAAAGGCAATCAAAACAATCAAAAAAATGTGTACTTAAAGTTCAGATAGCATCTTTCTTCGCAGAGAGGTCCATTTGTATATGTACCAGAACTAGGGTGCTCAGCATGCAGGTGACCCCACACAGTGCTGCCTACCTTTGGTTAGGGAATTAAATGTAAACTTCACTTGTGAGAAATTCCCACTTCCTATTTCTACTCTGACTCGGTAGAAGCCAATTCTCTTTCCCAGGGTTAATTCTTTTACCACTTTGTCATTCTGGGACATAGCCTGCATTAGTTTCTCAAATAGGGTCAGTCTTCAGGTACCCATCATCCTCTCTGCTGTCCTCATGATGCCACTTGGTGTTTTTCAAGACCTCTGCCATTCACATATCCTGTTGTCATAGTCTGTAGGGTAATCACATCCCCATTTAACAAGATGTCCCAATAAGGAGTTTAAATAATTCTGTATGAATATATAATCCTGCACATAATGGACACTGTGAAAAACTTAGCAAAAAAAGCAGTTTACTGAAAGTCTAAGGATTAGTTTGGAAATTACTTTAAAAATGAATCTGGCATACCTACATATTTCAGTTCTGTTCAAAATCAGAGATAAAACTGGAAGCTGTTTACATCCATCTCTCACAGATTTAGTGTGTCAGGATCTTAATCTACAAGGTAAAAGGCTTTGCAATTAAAACTGTAAACTTTGTGCACAAAAGTGGTGACTTGCTCACAGTCTATGCAGTACATTTGACACATGCAAAATATTTGACACAAATTTTCAGGCTTTAGCTTGCTGCTTTGAAAACTAACTTGATAGATGAAGGTCAAACAAATAGCTGATTATTTGCTCTGAATAAATCCAGATGCTTCCAGTTCACTTTGAATAGCTGACCTTGAGAGTGTAGTTCTTGATTCTGGTACCAGTCCAAGAACTGAACGTAGGGTTTGCGTTTCATTCTTCAGCTTGTGAGCTTGTCACTGTGCTTTGAAGCCTTGCTGTAAAAAGTTTGTTGCCCCTCTGTTTCCTTCCCATGATGGGTTTAACAAAGCAACTGATCCTGGAAGATGACAGGAAAAGCATAATCTGTGAACCAGGCAAAAGAAATGCTGCATCTCAGTATCCCTGCAGTCACATGGTAGGACAATACAGGATGCAATGTCATGTTAACCCTCCTATTTAGATGAGCTTTCCATAACGCCTTGAGCATTCTCAAAATTTTGCCAGATGCATAGTGTTCCTAAGCAGACTGATGAAGAAAGTCATCAAAACCTTTACATAACAGCCATATGCTTCACTAAACGACAGCATACTACATACCATTTCACCAATTTAATTCTGTTTGGCAGCACAGACAAAGAAGTCCTTATTCTAAATACACAAACCTTTAAAACAGTACAGCATTTTTTCTTCTTTAACCTTGAAAAAGAGGAGTTGATTAGCAACTGCTAATCATGCAGCCACATCCCTGAGGGTGGTGAGCTGGGCACAAAAGCTCTGAGATAGCACAGGCAGTGGCGATGCCCACCTCCCCTGCTCCCAGCCTGCAGCACCACCTGACTGATGAACATGGGAGACACCTCACTGCTGTCATGTACAAATTCACCAGACTGAGGGGCAAGAATTAGACCAATAACTCAATGCCTGGAGCTGTTGCGGAGGCTCTCAAAATAAGCAGATAAGAATTAACATAAAATTTATTTTTAATACAATTAATTGGCACTCCACAAACATACAAGAAACAGATTCAAATGTCCATAAGAGAACAAAAACTATTACTACACAGACTCCTAGGATTTAACAACAATCCAAAATGCTCAGTTGCTCACCTAAAAGTGAGGGCTCTCAATCTTGAGGAATTTCTTTGGGCAGCATCTCAACCCATAGGAGAAACCTCAAGGATGGCATCCTGACCCCAGGGGAGAGTCCTTGTCCACAGCACACTGCTCCAGGGGGGGACTGGCTCAAAATGGCTCCCCCAAGGGACTCCATTTATACCTGAGCTGCGTGTGATCTGTGGTCAATATCAGCCCTTATTGGCTGAGGGCCCCAATTACCATAAAGCCCCAAGAACAAGGTCATGAAAAAAATAAATCAATGGCCACTACATTTGCGCAGCCAAGAAGCCCCATTTTCATTGGGTGGGTGCACCTGCCACACAATTCACCCCATGACCAAAGTCATGATTCGGCTGGTTTCTTTGAAGTGGTGGTGCAGTCACCTCTTGCCTCCAAGGTTAAAAGGGAGTGTGGTCCCGGTGAGTCTCCATACTCGTTGTGGATTGTCATTCCTGGATAATTACACAAACAAATCTTAAAAAAAACATACTCTACTATTAACATGGACTTCAGTACTTGTACAATAACACAATCTGTTATAATACAAACCATAATCAAAACTGAAGGAAACTAATTTGTTGACGCAGAAGTCCCGGACACAACTTAGACGACCAATTTGATCAAGTTGATGCCACTTTATTAAAGGCTACACAGCAATTTATACACTACCACAAGCTTCACGCGCCGCTATCTTATTGCTAATAGGCTAAAGCTACTTGTTCACGCGCCCTTCTGCCCTCCATGATTGGTCCCGGTGTGGTGTCCACGCGCTGCTCTCCCACTAGGTAGGCATCCTGTTTTCGACAGTCCAACTTCTTTATCTTTTGCCCAGGAATGTAGTTTCTCAATCTATCTTGGCCTTGCTTATGTCCTTGAACACAGCTGCAGCCTGTTGTTACAGTGAGACCCCTTGGTCTGGATCGCTCATGATATATCCGTTGTTTTCCAGCCATTCCACAAATACCCCTTTTTGTTTTTGAGCGATCCAGACTTCTCCTTTCTTAAACATTTGCTCAATTAAACCATTCAACATCCGTTGCAAACACCGAAACAGACAGGGAAGAAGCAACATCAAAATCAATAAAACTATTAGCACTATCAATACTCCTTTGACCAATGTCAGCAACCAACCCCCCATCCCAAGTCTAGTGAGCCAATCGGAAAGGGATCATGTCCTTCAGTAATATGTTTCATATTCTCACGCAGTTTTGCTATTTGCTGGTGTATGCTCTGCGAATGGTCAGACAAATTAAAGCAACACATCCCTTCGAAGTCTTCACATCCGTGTCCGTGTGCTAATAATAAAAAATCTATGGCAGCTCGATTTTGTAAAGTAGCATGTCTAACACTATCAACATCAGTGAGTAACGCGCTTATCATTTGTGAAGTCAAATTAAATTGTTTTTCACCCCAACAAGCTAATTGATGTATATTTTTTGCATTTATGGCAGCCATTCCTCCTGGAAGGAAAAAGGATGTGACTATAATTGTGGCTAGCGATGGCAGCTGTACCTCATCGTTGCATGTTTCATCAAAGTTTCGAATAGATCTGCGTGATCTTCACCCCTGACTCTGACTGGGATTTAGCAAATCTCTCATGTGGGGAGCAAACAATGTTAGTCGCCCAAGATAGCAAGGACCACCAATAGGTCATATAGGAATACCAGGCCATGCTCTATCCCCACAAATCAGAAACATTCCGGGTGGAAGTTTAAAACCCCCTGTGGTTTTTACTGATAACCCTCCTGTTTTCAAATCATTCCAAGAAGAATGCCCTGTTACATTTTGATAACCTACAAACAAATCTTGGCGTCCATTCTGCGCCAACCGAATATGCCATGGGTCACCAAACCAAACCACTCCTGTGCCATTCACTGGCTGCAGCTGAGGAACCACATTATGGCAGTTCGGCATCCCGGTAACATCAACATACTCAACAGGTGTAACACTGGCCAACAAATCCAATTCTTGCAAGGGTAAAGAAGTTAACCGATTTAGACTGTCTTTTGCCAAGCTGCGTTACGCATGGAAGGCCAATTTGAAATGAAACAACTATCATCATTTTGACTGGCAATCAGGTTCACTCTCTGTTGTTTCCAATATCCTTCAAAATCAGTTTTATTTTCCCACAATGGAATGCCAATTAAATAGGTTCTGAAAGGATCATTTGCTTGTTGCAGACTCAAACAGAAATCCTTTATCCCAGATGTGTTTGCCCAGGTTACCCAAATGTTTGCTCTGGGTTCGATGTCAAAAATCCCTTCACTGCCTAATATGAAACAAGTCAAAACAAACATGACCCACGATATCCACGTTTGACGTGTAGTCATCATTTCACCTCCCTTTTTCAGTTGTCCTGGTACACCTGCCAGCTTCAAGGACCATTTTTCCCAACACCACAACTCTTATCTACTATCTTATTGTTCTAATTAACACACTGCAAAGCCAAGCGTCTACAAAGCTTCAGAGCTAATTTCTGCTAAAACCCTTTGTCCAAGGTTTTCAATTAAGCCTAAAACTTTAAAAAAACTACTGCTGCTTTCTAAAAACTTAAGCCTGCCTTTCTGTATTATTAGCAGATTACTGATATGTTGGCTCGTCTACCAAGTCAGACAACCAACTTGCTTCAGTATAAAATCGATTAAAACCAAGGGTCGGCAATTCAAACCAAGCCCTCTACAAGCTATGTCGTGTCCCTCTGTCTGATCTGTGGTAAGTGTTTGTATTCGAACAGCCGCGCAAAACGACTGCAAACCCGGTAAAAGACAAAAACCTTCTCTATTTCCTGGATGTAGTGCTGTTAGCAACGGGGTCAGAACCAGGCTCAGTCGATGTTGGTGTCTCTGAAGTGCCTCAAAACACAGGGTACTTTGTCCAGTTCGCAGAGGCCTACGTAGATGGATTGTTACCTGTAGAGACACAAGCATAAACCCCTGTCTAGGACCTGTGAGTGAGCCTAATGCTCTGTGTCATTCTTCCTGACTTCCCCTTTCCAGGGCCGCACCCATCGACTCGGTACCCATCTGACGCCGGTATCTGTAACAACACAAGCATATCCACGGCCGGTCATTCTTAGTTCTGCAGGTCCCTTCCATTCTCCTGTAACGACATCCCTGTATTGAACAAAAACATTATTGTCACATTGGTTTATACCAGATTTCAGACCCATACTTATATATTACTACTGGTGGTTCCTCCCTATCACCTGTGAGCCGCAAGTAATTTAACACATACACCGCTTTTGCAAGTCGCTCTGCAGCAGCCAAGACCTCTCCCCCTTTTTGTTTTTGCAAAAGTGCTTTCAAGGTTTGATGCGCTCTTTCCACTATGGCTTGTCCCGTGGGGAATGTGGTATTCCTGTGATGTGATGTATACCCCAGAGTTGACAAAAAGGAGTAAATTTCCGAGAAGTGTAGGCCGGACCATTATCAGTTTTGATCTGTGCAGGCACACCCAGTGCCATAATTGCAGCATGCATATGTTTAATGACATGCCGCGCTGTTTCCCCTGTTTGTGCTGTTGCCCAGAGTGCTAGAGAAAAGGTATCAATAGAGACATGCACATATTTAAGCCTGCCAAATTCTAGGATATGAGTGACATCCATTTGCCAAAGTTGTAGAGGTTGGAGTCCTCGAGGGTTCACTCCCAAACCGAGGCCGACTCCTACCTTCTGGCAGTCGGGACAGGATTGCACAATTCCTCCAGCATCAGCCACAGGAATGTGAAATTGTCTGGCTAACATTTTTGCCGACTGGTGAAAAAAGTCGTGCGACAGCCTGGCTTGTTCAAAGGTGTTAACGGCAGGGCCCGTCCAGGCTGGAGCGACAAGCTGATCGGCCCGGGCATTTCCCAACGCAAGGCCTCCACATCGCTGATGACTGCGAATGTGCATAATGAAATATTCATTCTGACGTTGGTTCAAAAGCGTCAGCAATTGTAACAACAAAGTATGTAATACGAGATTTCGCACAGGTTTCACCATGCTGTTTTCCAGACGTTGTACTGTACCTACAACATACAATGAATCTGATACTATATTGAGAGGTTCTTGAGACCAGCGTTGAAATGTCCAAATAACATCTTGAAGTTCTAAAGTCTGTAAAGAGTCACCAGGCACTCCAGGGAGTATTTGATGTTCCCAGGTGTCCCCTTCCTTCCAGGTGACTGCAGCCCTTCGAGATTTTCGTCCAGCATCAGTGAAGACAGTTATCCCTTCTACTGGAACCTCTGATCGCAAGGGTAAATGTACAAACCACTGACGGGATAATAATGACAAGAGCTTATCTGATGGATAACTATTGGTGATAGTACCTAAGAAATCAGCAATTGCTATTTGAAAGTCTGTTGAAGCGGTTAGTAACCAATCTAAATATAACTGAGAAACAGGTATGTAGATGACTGCTGGTTCGATGCCTGAGATGTCTAAAATTCGCTGCCTCCCTTTTATGACAAGCTGTGAGAATAATTCAGGGCATGTAACAACTGTGTTTCTGGGCTGAAAAGGGAGAAAAATCCATTCCAAAATTCGTAAATGTGGTTTTGTTTCACTCAGCTGAATAATAAGGCCCAATGGGTGTTCACGTTCACCCCCCGAGTTAACTAACATAAAGGAAAGAGCTTTATCATCCAGTCGCCTGTGAGTATAAGTTGTCATGATTTTATTCTTAATTACTTGTAAGGCTTGCTGTTGATCCTCATCCAGTTGACGGCGCTCCTGAGCTTGTACAGACGTGCCCAGGAGTGGCATCAAAGGTTTCAGATCATTGTTCGTAATTCCACAGGTATTACGAACCCACTGGATATCCCCAATTAATCTCTGCACATCAGACAGTGTTTCTATTTTTGTGTTAATTTTAATCTTTTGAGGACGAATCATTGAATTTGTAATAATCCAGCCCAGATACAGCCACGGTCCCTGTTTCTGAATTTTCTCTGGTGCTATCTGTAATCCCCTCTCCCTGAGACTGCATGTTAGCTGAGCCAATATTGTCTCGCAGTCCAGTTGTTTTCCTGCCACTAAGATGTCATCCATGTAATGATAAATGAGTAAACAAGGATACTGTTTTCGGATGGGTTCCAGAGCCCACGCGACAAAAGACTGACAGATCGTGGGTGAATTTTTCATCCCTTGTGGTAGCACCACCCAGTGATACCTCTTTGCTGGTTCGGCCTTATTCATCGATGGCACTGTAAAGGCAAACTTTTCAGCATCCTCTGGATGTAAGGGGATTGTAAAGAAGCAGTCTTTTAAATCGATAACCACCAGATCCCAACCTTCCGGCAACATCACCGGGGAAGGCAAACCGGGTTGTAAGGTGCCCGTGTCACACATAACAGCATTGATTGCTCTCAAATCATGTAACAGACACCATTTCCCAGATTTTTTCTGAATTGTAAAAATTGGTGTGTTCCATGGGCTAGTTGAAGGCAGGATATGTCCGGCATCTAGCTGTTCCTGTACCAAGTCATTGATAATTTGCAGCCGGTCCAGTTTCAGCGGCCACTGGTCGATCCATATGGGATCATCAGTTCTCCAAGTTAATTTTAGGATTGGCTGCTTTACCGTGGCCGCGCCTAAAAAGGCGAAGTAATCAATCGAGCTCCCATCTGACTGAGCAGATCTCTCCCCACCAGTGCCACAGGTGAGTGCATCACATAGGGATGTGTGGTTACTAGTTTGCCATCAGAAAACACAACTGCTATTGTATCTCTGCTGATGGATGTGACTTGAGACCCTCCAATCTGTAGAACTCCTGTATTCGCTGGCACTAAAGGCCACTGTCTAGGCCACTGATAAAGGTACGATTGTGACGTCTGCTCCAGTGTCAATGAGCATTCATAATTTACTCGTCTGTCCATTAGGGTGTCTCATTTCCATCTGCTCCTCTGGCTTCCCCCGACTAATAGCCATGGCTAACAAAACATCTGGTTGTCCGGTGGACCCAAAGCCTTTTTCCCCCCTCCTCCTTTGTTCTGCATTAGGCACTTTTGATTCAAATGGAATTAGCTGAGCAATTTTCGATCCCTCCATGACAGTCAAGGGGGGAGTAAGTGTATATACCATGATTTTAATTGTTCCCTCAAAGTCAGCATCAATAAGCCCTGGGACGACACAAATACCTCTTGTAGATGCCGAAGAACGTCCAATTAATAAGGCACTTAAACCATGTCCCAGAGGCCCCACCAGATTAGAATCAACCAGATGTATTGTAGTATCTGTAAGAGTAACAGCTACTGCTGTTGCCAAGTCCACCCCTGCACTTCCGGAGGAGCCGCGGAGCAACGGTCCAAGCACCCTGGACTTGTGTCGTCGCGCGAGGGCGGCGTGCGCTCTGCCTCCCGTTTCCCCTCTTCCGACACACACGAGCATTATGGCTATCTGTTTGACAGTGCTCACGCCATTTTTGTCGACATTCTGCTTTAAAATGACCCAGTTTCCCACAATTAAAACACTTCTTATCTCGCTTCCCTTTATTGTGTTTGCCTCTGAGAATTGGTGTTACTGCAGCTCCTACCGCAGCAGCCATAACGGCAGCTTTCTCCTGATCAAGCATTCGCTCTGCTGCCTCCAGCAGCTGACCTGCAGTAGATTCTCGCGGTAGGAGGCTTAAGGCTTTCTTAATTGTCTCATTAGCATTATCATAAGCAAGCATATCAAGAGATTTAACTTTCATTTCATCATTTAAGTCAGGAATACCATCAATAGCGGCATGTAGTCTAGCAATAAATTTTGGATAGGGCTCCGTGGGCCCCTGTCTCACTCCTGTAAATGCTGGCGCCGCCTTTTCATCATGTACAGCTAAAACCGTTTTTAGGGCCAATTCTTGGGTTAAGTGTAACACTTCCGGTTGAAACCCTGCTTGCCAATCTGGGTTGGCAAAAGGGCCTGCGCCCATCAGCATTTGAGCTTGCACCCCATGTAGAGGGTCTCCTTGCTGACGGGGTGTGGCTGCCGCAGCCTCGCAGGCCACTTGCCAATGTTGGAAAAATTGCAATTGTTGGGAAGCTGTTAGTAAGGTTTGTAGAATCATGCGCACATCATACGGAGTCAATAAATGTGCTGTAAAAATCTGCTAAATTACTGAATTATTATACGGTGATTTCAACCCATATTGTGTTACTGCTAATTTTGCCTCCTTAATCATTTTCCAATCTCAGGCCTCCCACTCCTTGCCTTGTGGGGTTACTGTTACCGGAAACACCACTGGTCCCAGCTCGTTAAACTGCCCCTCAATTATTGCATCCCGAATAACTCCCCGCCATCGGTGTGCTGGATTACCATTACCACCCGTGCCTCCCAGTTCCCCCCCTCCCATTTGAGCCGACAATGGCCGCGGCCCAATTGCCACTGTTTCCTCCCGACCATACCCACCCAGTGTCGGGAAAAAAGGGGTTAATCGGAAGAGGGGGTGGCGGCCGTGCCATAGGAATAGGCTGAGCCGCTTCCTTCATTCGGATCTCAAGTTGCTCTAGTTTTCTCGTTAGTTCCCGCAAGTGTGGATCTTGTAAACCATAACGAGATTGTCCATGCACCGATTGGGCTGACGGGGGCGAGGACGGGGGCAGGGCTGGGTCGGCGCCTTCCTCTGGAGAGGCGGCGGCGGGGGGCGCGGGGTCGGGCGGGAGGCGGCGGGGGCGGGGCGCTCCGGGGATGGTTCCTTTGAGCTTGAGGGGGGGGACTCAAGCGGTGGTGAATCTGTTGATTTTTGCCCTTGACTTCCCTGCCGCACGGGCGCTGCGCGTGAGGCGTCCCCGTCCCTCCTTTTAGTAGCTGCCTTGGGGACCAGGGATCCCGCGAACGTCACAGCAGTGGCGGGATCCTGAGCGCCAGCGCGTTCTGCCTCTGCTGACAAGGCAGCGAAAGCGGAGGCGGGGGGCTGCCGTTCCGCTCTCAGTTCTGTCAGAGTCTCTAGGACCAACCTCCACACGGTGGAGAGTTTCCCACTGTCTTTAGAGCCTGAGCTAATGTCATCCCACAGTGCCGCGCTGATCTTTTCCCAAGTAGCTACTTCAAGGGCTGCAGTCACTGAGGGGAATAAATCGTGCTGCCGAGCCCATAGCAGCAACTTCCTCAGGTTCCCCTCATCATAAGATAATCCTCTCTTAGAGAGTATATGTTGGAGGAGCTTAACCACTGCCGCTTCTTCTTTACCCAGCGTGGCCCCCATCTCCTCCCCAGCCTCATCAGGGCGAGATTCCCGACGATTGCGCGCGCGGCTTCCCAGGCGCCGGGGCAGCGCCTGCTACGGCTGCTTCTGCCCCCTCTGAGCCGTCTGCTCTTGCTCGGGCGAGCGCCGACGGGAGGGTCCCGATTCCCCAGGGTTTGAGTCCCGCATACTTCCAATAAGGCTCTTGCAGGTCCCTGTTCGGGCGCCACTTGGTGACGCAGAAGTCCCAGACACAACTTAGACGATCAATGTGATCAAGTTGATGCCACTTTATTAAAGGCTACACATCAATTTATACACTATCACAAGCTTCACACGCCGCTATCTTATTGCTAATAGGCTAAAGCGACTTGTTCACGCGTCCTTCTGCCCTTTATGATTGGTCCCGGTGTGGTGTCCATGCGCTGCTCTCCCCCCAGGTAGACCCCCTTTTTTCGACATTCCAGCATTTTTTTTCTCTTGGGCAGGAATGTAGTTTCTCAGGCCGTCTCGGCCTTGTTTATGTCCTTGAACACAGCTGCAGCTTGCTGTTACAGTGAGGCCCCTTGGTCTGGATCGCTCACAACATGTCCGTTGTTCTCCAGCGATGCCACAACCAAATGTATTACTTAAAACCCAAGCTTGTTTGCTATATCTTCTAGCTTTTAGTCAAGTGTTTTGTATGAATTAAACTTAATTAGGAAATAATGAAATCAAATTATTGACAGAATATTCTTAAAGACAATGGAAGTTACCAGTTGTTGTGAGAGAATGTATTTCTGGTGTCTTGGAAGCACTAGCAGAAAGTAGTGGCTGTTTTATGCTGCTTATTCCATACAGAATCTTAAGAGGACACAAAAAAAGCAGGCTTCTCACTAATGTAAAAGCATTTTGGATTCTTAGTGTTTTAAAAGAAATAGTACTTTTGCATACTCTTTTCAGTAAAAACACTGAATCTCAATCTATCTCGGCCTTGCTTATGTCCTTGAACACAGCTGCAACTTGTTGTTACAGTGAGACCCCTCGGTCTGGATCGCTCATGATATGTCCGTTGTTTTCCAGCCATTCCACACTAATTAACCATTCTGACAAGGAAAATTCAGACATATCCAATCAACCAATTAATACAGCAACATTTACCTTCAAGTCTCTTGCCACCTTCTTCATTTGTTGACCTGAAGCAGCATTAACACATTCAGGACATAAATACACCTTCCTCCCTTAATAGCACCAGGTTCAATCATATTCTCCTAAAAGGTGCCAAGTTCACAAAATTCATTCGCCACCATGTTGTCATCCGAGTTTTGATTGTATGTAGGGGTCACCATCTCCATTGCCAATAGGGATGCTGAAGCCATCTGTTTTTCCAAGATCCTAAAAGAAAACAGAACTAGGCCTTGGATTAAAACCTGGCCATCAAATTAAAAATCAGGAATTATCCATTGGGCACTAATACGGTGAGTTCTTTCACCTTTATCTAAAGGCCTCCCAGGCATGTAAATCCCTCGGTTTTACTAAGGTCATAGGCACAATTCCAGTGAAAAGTAACTTTACCATGACAGGTTGGCCTGCGTATATTTTCAAAGGGAACTGGCCCTTATGACTGATAAATATAGGAGTATCACCAACCAATAACCCCAATATATTTACCTTATAAGGACTTAAAGCCACCTCCACAGCTGTCATCCTCTTTTCCACTGGTTACCAAAACTGCATTTGCACTATGGAACATTTTTCTACTGCCCCCATCACACCTACTATATTTATAATCTTCCTTTATGGTTTAAGTCCTAACTCAGTGGCTTGACATTTAAGACACTAATTTGGGCCCCTGTATCAATTAAAAATTCTAAACTTATCCATCTAGGACTCACAGGGATATGCATATAAGGCTCATTGTCAATAGACCATGGTAGGAATTCACCATGCAGAGTGGACAGCCCAAACCCCAAAGCACAGCTTGTAGGTTTTTTTTACTTGCAATGTCACAAAAGGGTTACATTTCCCTTCCTGAGGGAGTGTGGTTGCCTGCATTTCCCTTTGCTCTCTGGTTTTCCCCTCCGGCAATTCCACCAGCACTGCTCTGGGTGCCTGAAGTGCTAAGGCTTGGACAATAGGCCCAAGCCAGAGTTGACCTATAGATGAATCCTGTATATTTTATAACTGATAACCATTGTGCTAGTGGGTATTGTACTAAGTTATAGCAAACCACCTATTCTGATGTAAAAGGTGGAAGCATTGAAGCCTGAACAACAGGCCCTGAGCTGAAGCTGCTAACTCAGTATGTAGTCATTAGTGAAATATGTATGGAAGATGTAGCTATCTTGAATGTAATTGTACTTGTTCATGCAGACAACTACCTTCTCCCCCCAGTCCCCAAGGACTGGGAGCACAACCTTAGGGCCAGCCTCAGACACATTTTGGTTAAATATGTTTGGTTAAAATATTGTTAACTGACATTGTTATCGTTACTGTTACATTTATTATATGTTTCGTTAGAATGTTGTTAACCATTGTTAGTGTTAATATTGTTTTATTTGTTATTTGTAGTGTTATTGCTCATTTACCTTTGTTTAAATCTGGGATAGAAGTTTCTAGGCCCAGATGACACATGTGCTTTAGCATAAGGGGGCATGGAAACCAATTTTCCTGCTGCGTATGCTGACCCCAACTTTGGCAGACCAGGGCAGCAGACCGCGTGGACTGCAAGGGCTGCAAACACTCAGTGGTATATTGCCAGAACCACGGAAAAATAATGGATCACATGTTAGTGGTGTACCAGGTCTGGCTGAGCCGGAATTGGTTTTCCCCTGTAGCAGCCCCCATGGTGCTGTGGTTTATGTTGGGAGCTGGCAGGGTGTTGATAGCACACTGGTGCTGTGGCTACTGCTGAGTGGTGCTTACACAGCACCAAGGCTCTTTCCGACATTTCCCCCCCCACACTGGGACGGGGTGGGCAAGATCTTGGGAGGGGACACAACCAGGACAGCTGACCCGGACTGACCAAAGGGATATTCCAGACCATATGACGTCTGCTCAGTATAAAGCTGAGAGAAAGGAGGAAGGGGGTGGGGTCACCCTTGGTCCTCCGAGGCAACCCCTACGCGTATGGGAGCCCTGCTTCCTGAGAAGGCCCGACATCGCCTCTTCATGGGAAGTAGAGAATAAATCTGTTTTCTTTTTTTTTGCTTCTGCGCGCAGAACTTTGCTTCGCTTTGCTTATATTAAAACTGCTTTTGTTTTACCCACAAGGGTTGGGGTTTTTTCCCTATCTTATTTTCTTTCCCCCTTTTGCCCTGTTGAGAAAAAAAAAGGGGGAAGGGGGAGAAGTGATAGAGCGACTTGGTGGGTACCTGGCATTTAGCCAAGGTCAAACCACCACAGTCTTTCTTGGCGCCCAACGTGGGGCTGTGACAACAGCAGTTTTATATCAAGTGTGCTATAGCTGTAGCAGTTATTAAGCAACAAGCTCTTGTGCTGGTCACGGGTTTGTTTATTGCTCTGCTTATCTTTATTTTGCTAAGCTCGGGAATATGCTGGAAGAAATTGGGAACATCATGAGTGGTTTTATTCTGCAGTCTCCCAAGGTACTTATTCATCCTTATGTTAGCTCTTTGATACTGTTCATTAATGCTGTTCGCCTATTGTGGGCTGTGTGGAGCTCGGTAGGTTTTTGGTGTAAGAGAAGGCAAATTTTGGGTGAGAGAATACCAAAATGTGCCCTGAGGCGGCCTGTCCCTGGGTGGCAGGGGGAGTGGAAGGATTTGGGCAGATTCCTAGGACAGTTATCACCTCCTGTAGCCTGGGATCTTACCCCTGAACAGGCAAGCAACCCCGCAAAATTGACACAACACCTGATAGAAGGGTGCCTTGTCTATCCCAGTGAAAATCAGCAACTCCTAGCGCTGTACTGGGGCCTGGCCTGTGCTTATCGAGCTGCAGTTCAGTGCTCTCAAAGGACTGTGGTGGAGATGGGAACTCAAACAAAAACAACAACAGCAGAGATTGCCCCAGTAGTAAAAAAGAAGCAGTGGACAAGGAGAACAACAAGCCCATACCCTCGATTAATAAGGGATGAGAAAGAAGAGGAAGCAGCGGGTCCTTCAGCAAAGGGGTCAGAAGAGGGAATAACAGAACTCAAACAGGAGGCGGAAACTACCCGGTCCCTGACATCATCAGAACTGCGAGATCTGCGGAAAGACTATCGCCGCCAGCCGGGTGAGCGGATTGCTGCCTGGCTGCTTCGATGCTGGGATAATGGGGCTGATGCTCAGCAGCTGGAAGGTAAGGAAGCCCAACAGCTGGGTTCCCTTGCTAGAGATCGAGGAATTGAAAGGGGACTTGGAAAAGAAACAGGAATTTGCAGTCTGTGGAGACGGCTCCTTTCCAGTGTTAAAGCAAGATATCCTTTCAAGGAAGATCTTATGGACAACTCCCCAGGGAAGTGGACTACTGCAGATGAAGGTGTCCAGTACCTGAGAGAATTAGCAGTGCTGGAAGACATCTATGGTGATCCAGATAATGATGAAGCCCCTAAAAATCCAGAGGATGTCCTGTGCACACGGGCCATGTGGAGGAAGGTGATTAAAGGTGCGCCATCCTCGTATTCTGCTGGCTTGGCTGCGATGTACTATCCAGAAATGGATGTGGGAGAAGGACTAAGATGTACACCAACTGTGGAGGCAGTCTCTTCCTGGCTTCAGAACTTTGAAGAGAGTCTTGGTACCTCCTCATCTCTACGGGCGAGCGCCCTGGATGTCAGGAGCACCCCAAGAAATCAGTTCTCTTCCGCCCCAGTCAGAGGGAAAGGGAAACCTAGGCGCATGACACGTGGTCAACTTTGGTTCTTCCTGCGTGACCAGGGGGAGGACATGAGGAAGTGGGATGGTCAACCCACCTTCAAGTTGGAAGCTCGTGTACATGAATTGCGAGGAAAGACCCCTGCCAAGAAGAAGACATCCAAGAAGGTTGTTAATGTAGCTGGTGTGAAACCGCAAGAAAGTAGTCAGCGATCTCCCAGATACAGGAAGACTGAGATCACCTCCCTTGGCCCTGATGAAGGAGTCTCCGGCCTGGCACGGCAAGGGTCAGACAGTGAATACTCCGACCAAGAACAGGAATAGAGGGCCCCTGCCTCCAGCCAGGAGGAGGAAAGGGATGATCGGGCGTATTGGACAGTGTGGATTCGATGGCCTGGCACATCAAATCCACAGAAGTACCAGGCTTTAATCGACACCGGGGCACAGTGTACATTAATGCCATCAAGTTATAGAGGGGCAGAACCTATCTGGATCTCAGGAGTGACAGGGGGATGTCAAGAACTGTCAGTACTGGAGGCCGAGCTTAGCTTGACCTGGGACAAGTGGAAAAACATCCCATTGTAACTGGCCCAGAAGCCCCTTGTATCTTGGGTACTTGTTGCGGGAGGATATTGGACCTGCACAACTCTATGAGAGTTCTAACAAGCAAAGCCGTTTATTTTTCCAATACTACATACTTATGCTCTCGCCAAAGCTCGTACTTCATAATTAGCAAATCAGCAATTAGACAGCTATCTACCTTTTCTCCTATCAGCATCAGACCACTCTACCATGCACTGTGCAGCCAATCACCCTCTCATTCACGCGCTGTTCACACAGCAGTAACTTCTCAGAGTTCAGTACTTTCCCACAGCTCAGTGTTGCAGCTGGCCGTTGTTTTTCCCTGCCACCTTGGCACAACTCAGCAGTTTCTTATCTTTCTCCCAAGGCCTGTTTCTCATCAAAGCCAGAGTGACTCCTGCAAGAATGACTTCCTGGTCCCCTCAAGAGGGTCAAGCATAGTGTTGGCCATTCTATTCTGTCTGGGGGATTTCCGACTGGACACTGGAGCTGCGTCTCTCTTGGAAGACTCCCCTTTCATGGTGGTCTTCCCTTTCAGCTGCTGTACTCGTGCAGCTAGGGCGGAAGTGGGCTGTCCATGCCACCTCCTCATGTTTTCCCCATGGTCGCGGAGGAAGAACCACAGGGTGCCCCGTGGTGTGTGTCTTCCACTGCCCTTCTCTTGGGTGGGGAAACACCTGCTTCTAATAGCTGAGACATCGGCTCGTGCAGGTGAAACGTAGGACATGTCCTCTTCCATTTTCTGGAGCCTCTGATACAGTTCCTCCTCAGCTGAAACCAAAGCATGTTGGGAGGAAGGGAGACTTCCCTCATATTGCCGGAGCTGGCCAATCACTTCGTCCACTGTTTGAGTCTGGGTGTCTCACCACCAGGACGCTACTGCTAATGCTTTGGAATTTGCCTCTGGTCCACTTTGCAGGAACTTCCGCCACATCGACTGTGTGCAAGGGGCCTGATCTGGATCCATTGGTGACTGCTCATCATTCAGATCACCATAGATAATGTCAAACACAGCCATTTCCCTGAGGTTCTGAATGCCTTTCTCCATGTCGGTCCACTTGCCTAACCGACATAGAGCATCATCCTTGTAGGGGTGCCTCTCCCTCACACCGAGCAGGAGTCGCCTCCAAAGCCTGAGGGTTTGAGCCTGTTTCCCTATTGCCTTGTCAATACCAGCCTGCTTGGCTAAAGGTCCCATCTGCTTGGCCTCTCTCCCCTCCAATTCCAAACCAGCAGCTCCACTATCCCAGCACTGGAGCAGCCAGGTGCAAATTTGCTCGCCTGGAAGGCGGCTGAAATCCTTCCCATATCTCGCAACTCATTCAGGGACAGAGATCGGATGGTTACCTCCGGCTCTCCCTCCTGCTCTCGTGATGGGCCTGGTTCATCATCACCCTGTGCACTGCGAGGGGATTTTTTGGTATATTTGGTTTTCCGTATCGGGGCGACTGGTACTGGCACTGCCTGTCCCCCTGGCCCAGCTGCTGTACCAGTAAGTTCACTCTCAGACCCTGCAGCCCTTCCTCCCCCTTGAGGGCAGTGAACAGTGTTAAAGATGACACGGTAAGCATGGGCAAGCCCCCAGCACATCGCAGCGAGTTGTGTCTCCCGGGGTTTGTCAGATTGGCAGCACACCTTTTCCAAACACTCCACCAGTTTATCAGGACTCTGCACTTGTTCGGGAGTGAAATCCCAAAGCATTGGGGGTGACCACTGACTCAGGCACTTGCCCGTCTCTTCCCCCACACCTTGCCATTTATAACTATCTGCCCTCGGGGCAGGTTTCCGGGTGGTGCTATTGTTGGAGAAGTACCGCATGGCCCAAAACAAGATCTGGCAGACATTCAGAAAGCACAGTGCCGCAAGCACACTGGCCTGGGTGCTCCAGGGATAGCTGAAACTCTCAAAAACCGAGAGGATCTCTACCCCTGGCTCACCCATAGAGGGGGTGAGACCCCTAACAAAAGCCCAGGCAGCAAACAGGTACCGGTTCACCTCCACAAGCAGTGACACAAACCCATTATAAGCAGTCTGCAGCCAGTACAGCAAAACAAGACCCTTGACACATTTTCCACCGAGAACAAACCCCAGCACTGGGAATGCACAATGGATATAAGGATCAATCCAGCCCCACCACGCAAGCAAATTGGCCAGCATTGCAAACGTTCCTTATCAAACAATACAAATAAAAACAGAAAAATTGCACCTAACAGATTGCTCTAACACACCTTCTCCTTTTGTCCTTATCTCAGCCCTCTTGTGCCCCACATTGGGCGCCAAAAGTTGTGGTGGTTTAGTCCCTGCCAGGGTCTGCGACCACGTGGCCGCTGCCCCTCCCCCACAAAGGGAGTGAAATACAAAGCCCCGGGGCTGAGATAAGGAGAGGTTTAATACAACAGTGCAACAGCGACAAAACAAACAACAACAACAACAATAATAATAACGGTAATAACAATGAACAGAGCAAGATATCTACCGATACAGCAGTGAGAGCAGAGCGATCTCAAAACACACGCACCGATTCTTCCGCGCTTGGGCGCCCGGAGGTGACGTCAGCATGGTATTGAATAACCCGGCTAGAGCTTCCCCCCACTGCTGGGGAAACTTAACCCTATCCTAGCTAAACCAGGACAGCGTGTTTACAATCCTCCACACCAATCTTCCATTATATTCCCACACCTTGACTTAATGAAAGCTTTCACAAACACTGTAGTTCATGAGTACACCTCAGTAAACTATAGGAAAAAACTATGGAAGTAATAACATATCAATTTCAACTTGATAAGGGAGTCATATATAACTGAGGATCAATTCAAACCAGGAGTAGTTCTCTTGAACTGTTCAGTGCCAGACAACTTATCAAGCACACTCTAATCGCCTTGCAAGCAATATTCAGTTTTGAGACGGGGAATGTAAACAATGGTGCTCAGATGGCGCAAGAAAGG